>MQRK01251115.1:4086-14544 GCA_001938485.1 Girardia tigrina
ACTTACTTCTCCCCACTTGTAGATCTCCGGAATCACTCCATCTGATTTTGCTCTCTCTCCGATGTACGAGTTTTTACACTCGTGTCAATTAAATTTATATACCAGATTAGCTTGCAATCCACAAACTGTTTTCGATTTATTTAAGAAGAAACTTTGAACTTTGGATGTGACAGATACTACTTTGGCCATACTTATTTTTCTACAAATACTCTCCTTAAAGGCTCTAAATTCTTCAGAATAGGGTATTTTATTGATTTGTTTGTATTCTTCAATTTTTGAGAGACAAATCGTCATCTCAAAACCCGGATTAGTGAGCACTCGCAAATGAGTCGATCGAGTAAGGTTCTTGATCATTTGTTATGTTGTAAGGATAGAACCTCATTCATTTCAAAAGATGAGTTTTCTGTTTTACAAAAGGGATTCGATTCACATTACGAACGACACTTTTGTGAATCTCTACTAATAAGACATTCCAACCGATCAATTAACATTCAAAATTTACAAGTAAGGTCATTTCAATACTTAAAATTTTAATTAAAATATTTTTTGCCATTATTACACAATAATACTTTAATAGATTATAATATTCACTTTTAATTTTTCCTTTTAAAATTAATAAAATTTTTAAAATCATTATTAAAACAATTGAAATGTTGAAATATTCAAATATTAAATTTCAAATATTGCTGATGATGATGTATGTAACATCGAAACATGTTCAATAATTATATAAAAGAAGCTTTAATCAAATGATATTTTCAAAATATTTAACTTGCGTTCACAAGACTCAATATTATAAATAAAATAAATGATTGTTTTTGCCAAGAATTACTATTCATCAGAAAATAAAGATTCAGATGATACAAGCAAAGCAGGTGAGAACTCATGTTATACTTCCACAGTAATAAGACATATTCCTATGTTGGAAGAAAGTTCCTCTGTTGCTGATGAACATCGATTTGATCGATGATCTGTAAGTAAATTTTAGAATTAAAAAAAATTGTAACTAGAAATTGATTCAAAGTTAATTTGTTAGCACTGCACGTCAGAATTCCATTGCTTCAAATTACGATATTTCTCATATACTATTTTCAATACTATTAGCAACACCACAATTTGAGTGTAAATATTTATTCACAACACAAACATTTTCAGTAGTTATTTATGCGCGAAGCATCGTTCTTGATTATTTTTTTTGTTTATATATTCAAATCTTTGATTTAATTATTGAGTTAAATATAATGTTAACCTTTAATTTCTCAAAATTTTATTAGATAAAAATGCATTAAGTAAGTTTTAAAATAAACATTAGTTTTTAAAATATATTAAATTTAATAAGTTAGTTTTACTAAAAAAATATTATTAAAATTTATAATAATAAAACTTTTTAATTAATTAGTATTTAAACATTAAACTCTAAAGGATTTAAATAATTATTTAATAACTTATCAATCCCATCTGAGTAAGAGAGTCACTAATCTAAACAGCATACAAACAACAAACTTACAACATTCAGAATTTCCCCTCACAAATACACTTGAAAAGCTAAGTTATAAACCTCAGATTCCACCTTTGTTCCATAACCTCAATAGGGATAATCAGACTAAGTTGTGTATTTTGTAAAGAAATATTCAGAGAATATCCTACAAGAATCGATAAGATTACCTGCTCAGACAAAGCCATATTTAATTGAAATTAGTATTTAAATCGTAATCATTACATTTCCTAGAATAGCAACTTGCATCACATGATCGATAAAGACGTAAGTTTGTATGGAAAGACTGTTTGGTGCGGTATTTAATATATATGAATAATTGATCCTTATTCTTTTGATGACGACGTTAACGGAAAATATCATCTTGAGTAACTGAAAAATTTTTTCTTTCCTCGTTTAGAAAATCATGATGATGATGTATTGTTTCAGGAAAATGGTATCTCACCACATTTCCAAATAAGCTTGCGAAATTGGCTCCTCGAAACCTTTTTATAAAAGTAGATTGGACACAGGGAACCCATTGAGTAACTAGTTAGGTAAATTCAATATATCATCTACAAACTTTTTACTCTGTATTGTACTGGATGATAAAATTTACTCCCACTAACCTACGTTTCTTCATCAATGAGTTTCGAAATTTCTTAACGTATAAAAAATTTTTTTGAGACTGCTGAAAAGTGTGCGAATTTAAAAATATTTATGTTATTATTTTTAATTAGTTTAAGTAAAAGATTTCTTAATTATGATCATATCAGATATATAATGTTTAATAATATCATCAACAATTTTTCCATTCTTAGATGGGGAAATAAGACACTCGGATAAATTAAAATTAGAATTGAATATTTGTGACTCCGATATTGTATTTTATTCAATTAATGCGCTCATCTACGTATCTCTTGTAAAGCACAGGTTATTCACCAAGGTATATACCGATTTTATCATCATGAGACTTCATTTTACACACACACACACACACATATATATATATATATATAATAATGTGTCTTTTAAACACTAATTTAATATTAATAAAAAATAATTTTGTTAAAGTTTTTTTAATAAATTGATTATAGTACATGTTTCGGAATATTCTCCATCATCAGCAATTTTATAGTTACTCTTTTGATGTTTCTATTATATAAAATTATTTAAAAGGGTACAAAAATTTTATTTAATATATTTAAGATATCAATGGATAATAATGACAAAATGTTAAAAGATTTTAATTAAAAATTTTAAGATTTGAAGCTGTTTTACTTTGTCCATTTTGAATGTTTATTAATGGATTGTAGTATCGAATTAATAATGATTCACAGAACTGCTGCTCATAGTGTGAATCAAAGCCCTTCCGTATAACAAAAAACTCATCCTTTGAAACAGAAGAGATTCTATTTTTACAGTGTAACCAATGATCAAGAACATTAATCAATTGACTTGATTGTGAATGCTCACTAATCTGGGTTTTGAGATAATGATCTGTCTCTCACATGTACAAGTTTTTACACCCGGAACAATCAAATTTTTAAACCAGATTATCTTGCAATCTACAAATTTTTACGATTTATTGGAATGAAGCTTTGAAGTTTGGATGTCATTAAAACTACTTCGACACTATTTATATTCTTGAAATTTTTTTGGTGCTGAAGCAGTTGAGCCGTGGGTGCCCTCAATCATGCACAAGCATTATGGCTTGGTTTTGCATATTTTTGAGTGTCTAAGTAGGCAAGGAACCTTGTGGCGCCTATCTCCTCTCCAGGTAAAGATGGCCGTTGGCTCCCATGAGATCATCCTCCATTTGCTAGGTTTTGTTTTTCATCCTGCTAGGTGCCCTCTTCACTCAGGTTGCTCTAGGTGAAGGAGCCGGTTTAGTTACCAACCATTCGACCATGGGACAGGTATTATAGGTTTACATGGTACCCGTAGCAGATAGCTTACATGACCTGACCTGTAGTCAATGACTCCGCGATTTCCCTATTGGACACCCATATAAGTACAAATTCGGCTGTTGGTTGCTTAACTTCGGAGATCGGACAAAATCAGGTGTAACCAACTGCAGCCATTGGACTAATTCTTGAAAATACTTTTCTTAAATGCTATAAATCCTTCAGAGTATGATGTTTGGATTATTTGTTTGTACTCTTCAATGTTTTCTTTATTTAATTCTTTCCTAACCCTTATTTGTGTACATACTTTATCCAATGGAACCTTAATATTTTAATCTATCTTTTTGTTTGTGTACATGTTATCCTTCCAGCTTCCCCTAAGAATTTTTAAACCATAATTTTCTGTTTCAAAATTGAAAGACAAATTCCAAAATCTGTGAATAAACCCTTTATCATACCTATATATTTTTACTCACAAAAGCTCTGCGGTGTTGTGTAGAGATTTGTATCTGTTGTCTTTCTATATAATTCCGTTTGATATTTTCCATTCATCTTAGTGACAAGAATGTCAAGAAAAGGAAGTTTCTGATTAACTTCCAATTCTTTAATGAATTTAATATTAAGATTGTGGGGCTAGCAAATTTTAAAAATTGTAAGTATAAAAAATGACGAATGTTTTAATGATTCAATGAACAATTAAAAATGAATTCATTTTCGAACTAAATAAATATATTTTGTCGTAAAAAATAAAAATTATTTTTTTTACTTTATTCGTTTAAAATTTCTTTATTGCTGTGTTTCCTGAAATTCCCAATTTTTTTCCTAACCCTTAATTCCAATGTTAAGAATCTTTCTTTTTTCACCTTGACAAATTTGACTTAGTTTGTCCAATTCTTCAAACAGCAGCACTATCTTTAAAATGTTTTCCGGAACCAATCTTTGGATTCAACATCTGACACGAGTTTCTTACCATCTTCTGTTAGATTTACCCAAATAATTTTTGTTTCGTCTATCAGCAAATAATTGCACATTTCAGAGAAAGTTAAACCAAAGAATTCTGAGCATTGGCATATGTCTCTGTACCATTGTGGGGCTCGAGAAAATTTGAAAAAACTAGTTCTTGTTTGTTTTATTGAACTAATTAAATAAGTAAATGGTGTAAAAAATTTTAAATGTTTTAAATTGAATTTTTAGAATAAATGTCTTCTGTGTTGACCGTCTTTTTGTTAATGAATAATAAATCGGAACACACTGCGCGACAGCGGTCTCATTTGGTCGAATCACGTGTGCCATCGCCTCACACTATTCGGCGACACATGAAGGATTCCAACGACAGCACCAACTACATGTATGGGGCGCGTGTCGACGAACCGAGCGAATCATACATCTTCTGGAATGGCGTCGGCGGTACGAGAAGCCGCACTGAGCAGGATGAGCGACAGTTAATCAGTGGTGCACCGTCCGATATCGATCGGATCAAATCAAATCCTGGTCAGCACGAGACCAGCTGATCATTCCCGACGAACTTCGATTTCCCACACATTGTAGAGGTGCTGGTCTGCACAGTTCGATCTGGTGGCTAGTACCTCAACCATATTTTACCTTCTTCAAAAAGGACTCCCTTTTGATTCTTCATTTTCTTCTCGAGGGTTTCCTTGAAGATTGATGGAAGCTCTAGTTTTGGAAGCCTAGAAACTTTTATCGGAATACTAGCGTGGTCAACAATTAAATCTCCAGGTTTCATATCCGAAGTCATAATTTCAAATAATAAAATACATTAGTGATTCACAATCTTTTTTGAATATTTAAACAAATTAATAATTAATCACAACTATTTATGAACTTTATAGACTCAGATTTTACATTCGTTAATTCCCTTTGGAATCTTTTAACTTTCAAATACAAAAAACTAGAACAATAGTAAAATTAAGATATTTATTTATACTTCTTTTTTTGTTCCTCTTTCCCTTCCCCATTTTTCTAAATTTTGTATTTTGTGACTTTTCTCAATACGTTTCTTGCAGCACCTAAAGACCTCCAAATAATTAACAGTTAAATGTGATTTAATAAAATGCAAATGTGTAAATTTAAAATTAATAAACATATTTTAAAACCAAAATTTTGTGTTTTTAATTTTCTTAATATAACGTACATAAGAATATAAGGTACATTTTAAGCGAACACAGTTTTTTTTTTAAAATAATAAGTACAATAAAAAACTGAGACTCATTAAATCATTTTAATTTTCATAATCTGACGAGTTTATATCTATTATTTATATTACAGTATTCATTAGTAACCATTAGATATTGATACTTACAGTACATTGTTTATTTATGTCTTTCTTTCTTTTAAATGTCAATTTATGTAAAGTATCATTTTAATGGAAAAAGATTTAATTAAATTTTTTCTGAATTGAATGAACTTAAAAGAACTAGTAAATACTTTTTTAATTTACGAACTCTTTTACTTTTTTTTAAACAAATATTAAATATTATATTTAAATATTAAATATTGTATTCTTCAACCACAAGCACAATTTGTTAAAATCGTAATCTGATTAATTTGTTCCAGTCAATAGCTCACTTCCTATGACGATGCTAGTTTGATAATATAGAGAAATTAAAAAATTGATAACCCAAGTTTTTCTCAAAATTAAAATAACGACATCGAAGTGAAATAGAGCTGTTATCAAGAACACTTGTCCAAACAATAGAAAAATAATCATAAATCGGATATAAAAATTATAATGTACTTTAACAGTAACTAAATTCATTTAACAGTAAAAAAATACGCATAAAACAATGCATGACCCCAAGCACACAAGATACACACCAAGTTCACGTAAATGTCACTCATCACAAAGGAAATCAAATACTATTAAGTCAAAATTTGTAATTTGAACAAAAATCTCTAGAAAAACTGTTTTGACAAGGTTTTTTTATAAAAAGTAACGTCTGTGGAATTTTTTTAGGTCAATAAAGTAAAATTTTTGTCTGAAAAGTAATAAAAGTCAAAATTTTCAAAAAACCAAATTAATTAGATATTACTTTTCACTTTATAATTACTTATTATAAATTTCAAGGTAAATTTTAATATTTTAAATAAATATTAAAATACTTAAATACTTTTCTTTAAATAATATTTAATTTATATTTTTGTAATATTGTGGTGAAAACGTAATTGTTACTGACTTAATAAGTATTTTTATATTTTTATTCTCCTTTTCACCATACATAATTTAATTTTTAATTTAATGCCAAAAAGTAAAAATAATTTCAAAGAAAAGGCAAAGGCTGCTGTTTTGGAAATTCAAAATGATTTTAAAGCTATTGAACAAAATAAACTATTCTGCAAACTTTGCAAAGTTTACTGTGCAAAACAATTATTCATTGATTCACATCAGAAGTAATTGAAACATCTCCGGTTGACTCGACGACTTGTTGATCAACCAAATATCACAACAGTAAATGCAAATCACTGAACCATTTTTGAGTGGGGACATTCCACTGCACAAATAAAAGAATGAAAAAAATGACCAGCCAGATTGGATTTTATTTTCGAAAAAGTGATTCAGAAAACCAAATCGATGCTCAAGGGAGAAAGCATTTATCTTGTTTTTGATGAAACCAGTATCAAAGATTTCAATATTGGTTACACTCTTGTTAAATTACTTTAAAATCCTTTGTAAACTTTCCTTATACGATCAATTGTGTTCTATAAATCTTTGACTGCTGCAGATTTTTTTTTGAATTTTACTAAGTTATCAAAGACTTTGCTATTGATAGAGATTTTTTTGTCTTTTGCTTAGCGATGTTGTAAGATATATGGTTTCTGCGGGAAATTCATTAAAAATACTATATCCAAAGCTTTTCCATCACATGTGTTTCATAACTTATGCACAAAACTGCAGAAATAGTTCGCAATAAATTTAATGGTGTTCACGATTTGATTTCTTCAGTCAAAGCAGCAACAGTCAAAAATTGCGAGCGAAGAAAGCTTTTTTACATAGAAGTTCCACTAGCACTAGTTCCAATCTGCTGTGGTTCATGGATTGATGCAGCTTTCTTTTATGCGGTGAAAGTGCGAACTGTCAAAGAAATTTTTGAAAGCACAAATAATGGAGAAGGTCTAATCAGCTCTATAAAAAAAGTAATTGAATCTTCCAACTTGCAAAAACTTTGGTGACAATAACTTCTCAGTACAAATCTCGGTCAACTTTGGCAATTGAAACGAGAAGATCAAATGCTTCCGTTGTGTCATCCACTGGAACGAATGCTAATGCTGCAAGACAGAGCACACTATCACGGATGGAGTAATTATTTTTGTAATCTATCTTCATGTCAATATCACCAACTTTGCGTATCATAATCGGACAAAGCTGAAAATAACAACCTGTTACTGATGTCATAGGAAATGCAACTATGAATACTGTCATTGCTACCTTTTCGAAATCAAGCACTATTTTCGTTGGTGCAGCAGTTGGAATAATCAATTTGATTGTATCAATCCACCGTTTTGTTTGTCATTAAATAATTCACTCCGACTGGATTTATTCCATCCCCAAATACTAAATAGATGGAATAAAGCTAAAGAACCTCCGTGGGTGCAAGGGCAAAGGTTTCATCAGCAATCCAGGTCTGAGCTCGAGCTACTCAATACTACAACACATCTCTGCCAATAATTATAAGTTGAAGAACCCCTAGACCTGAGTCATACAAAACAAGGTCTCTAAATATCTGCATATTTCGAAGTTTTGATGGACAGGTGCTGACGGCAATATATTGCTTTCTCCATACATAACTCTCATCAGTTTGTTACTATGTCACTGGAGAGCCTTGTTGATTGTTGATCCCTAAACGGCACTTGGTGTAGCACCTATGTCCGTAATTTTCTTTTTCATCTCGCTTACAGCTGCCCGAGCTTGTGATGTTGCTTTGTGTACTTCCATGGGTATGCTCCGGATTCTGTTCTGTCATGATTTTTTCGCTCGTCATACATTGGAAAAACTACAAATACAAATGATTTGCTGCAAGGAGAATATTACTTGAAGGAGTTATCTCAGTCAGTTCATGGTTCCAACCGCAATATTACATGCGACAATTGGTTCACATCTGTCCCTGCTGCTAAGTCATTACTTCTGGAACCGTATAAATTGACAGTTGTGGGTACTGTTCGGTCAAACAAAAGGGAAATTCCTGAAGAATTGAAAAACAGTCGTTGTCAACCTGTTGGTACATCTATGTTCTGTTTTGATGGACCTTTGACCCTAGCATCATACAAGCCGAAGCCTTCAAAGATGGTGTATATGCTATCATCGTGTGATGAAGATGCTGCAATAAATTTAACAACTGGTAAACCTGAGATCATTATGTTCTACAACCAGACTAAAGGCGGCGTCGATGCTTTTGATCAGATGTGTTCTTCGATGTCTTGTTCTAGGAAAACTAACAAATGGCCGATGACAATGTTTTATGACATGTTAAATATAGCTTTTGTCAATTCTTATATAATTTACACTCACAATATTTTGTCAAAACAAGAAAAACAAATAAACCGTAGAGAGTACATGAAAAAATTGTCGTTTGAACTGTGTGCACCGTGGATGAGATCTAGATTGCGCATTCCTACTTTGCAAAGAAGTTTGAGAGAAAATATAGAGCAGATCCTACCACAGGCTAATCTAGAACTTCCTCAAGAAGCTGATGAAGAACCTCCAACTAAAGTGCGGCGTTATTGTTAAAAAAAGAGAATGTCTAAGATGACTTGTACGAAATGTAAAAAACTGTATGTGGCGAACATAAAAATGATGTTTGCAACAAATGTTTATAACTCGTGATTTTTTCAGTATTTTTTGTGATTTGAGACTGATTATATTGTAACTTACTAGTTAGCAAGAAAAAATGTTATAAAAAGTTAGCTATTCTTAAAAAAATGCTTAAAAATTTTAGTACTATAAAAATGTCTAATTTTTGTTACTTTTTTGAAAATTGAACATGATTCCCTAAAATAAACAAATAATAGTACCTATTTGTGTTTTATTTATTTAATAATAATGTAACATTTAATTGGTATATAAAAAATAAGTTTTTTTATTTTAATATGTAAATAAATCGGTATTTAAAATTTTGCGCCTCTGAGGCGCCTATTTATCTTTTCTGTACAAAAAAAATAAGTTTATTTCTTTAGGATTAAATAAATTGTGGATTAAAAGTTGTTTAAATATTCAGTGATCCACGGGTGAAATTTAAATCGAATAAATATTTGCTTGTTGACTCTAGTATTTTATCAAATAGATGAAGCTAATTTTAAGTAAAAATTATCAAAAATTGAATTTTCTAAATTATTAAAGTTAAAATTTACAAATTATATTAGTCAATATAGTCAATTTTTATATTTTTAAGTCAAAATTTCGGTAGCTCTTCTCATTACACATTGCATTTAACCTATTTTTATTTTATACATATATGTTAACCGTCATTTAACAGTAACTATTTTGCATATAAAAATCTAAACAACTGTAAGTATTTATTATATTATAAAATTATTTCTATCATAAAACATTGATTTACATTTATTAAAGTATGGAATGCTAATGAAAACAACTTAAGAAAAAAGAAGTCAACAGAAAATGAAATGAAAAAGATTTATCTGTAAAAATTTATATTAAAAGAAATCTATTATAAAAAATGTATTAATTCAAGAAGAATCATTACAAAATATCGATTATTTGAATTCTGAAATTACAAAATAATAAAGATTGTCATAAGATTAATAGTGTACGGTTATTCTTACATGCTGGTTAACTGCAAGAGACTTTATTTACGCTTTTCATTGTAAAAAAAAACAATAAAATGTACAGAAATTACTGCAATACATTATTAATCTCTAACATTCTTATGATTATTATTGGTATCTTTAGAACCGTTTATTTATTTTTAAATTATCGTGATGTTCGAGGACAAGAAAGTTTCTGAATATAATTTAACATTTCAATAAAAAGAAATAAACAAAAGTTAGAAAATAAATTATAATTTTCACTTTATAATGATATAAATTCTTACAAATTCGTAAAGT
>MQRK01251116.1:19632-32715 GCA_001938485.1 Girardia tigrina
AGACATATGATATAGATGACAACTAACAGCACACCAAAAGCTAATCTTTAAGATGAAACTTCTCACACTCAATACAATCAACTCAATTTTAGCCTTCCCATCAAACTCAAAACAATCCGGAATCTCATCGATGCAATTTGACTGAAATGTCTGACCAAATGGAAATCTGAGAGAACGTTGTGTTCTCTCAACTGTACCAGGTTTGACACTGGGGACACTCAGTATAATAACACACTTGACCAGTGCAAAACAATCGCACACCGACAAAATACATTTTGTTTTGAATTCCTTCGTTCTTTCATATATATGTATTTCATATGTATTTCATAGTACAATCAAAACATATTTTAACATAGTCATAAGATTTCAGCTGTAAAAGAAGCTTTAGTGACCAAAAATTATATCAATATTTACAACCGGCATTGTTAACGATGCATCGAAAGACTGCGAAAAATTGTACATCGAAAAACCTTCTTCGTCAAACGATGCATTAAACGCCTGCATCGTTAAATAAGGCATCGAAAAATAACATTTATATATAAAGCAGCTAAATTCAAATCTAAATTTTTATTTGGTCATTGATATTTGCTATTGTGCTACAATAATGACAAAGAAAATTTACAAAAAAGAAAACAAGAAAATTTCAAATTTATTATTAGAAAATTTAATCAAACTATAAAAGGCACATTATTCATTTTCTTCATCTGTCTTAAGTTCTCTTTTATATAAACAAGTTTTTCAACTTTGGATGCTGAAAAATTTGTCTTCTCTCACCACATATATTTCCAGCTGTGGAAAACACTCGTTCAGAGTAAGAGGAAGCTGCTGGAATCGCCAATAGTCTCCTTGCGAAGCGAGCAAGTTTTGGATAATTAAGTGCTTGATTTTTCCAGTAATGAAGTACTTCACCATTATCGACAATCGGTGTTGTTGTTAAATAGTTTTCTAATTCCGCCTTGATTTCCGCCATCAAGGAGGTCCCCCATTCCGGGTTGTCTACCACTTTTCGAAAAGTTTGAACCTTAAAACTGATGGATGACCTTCTTATGTACGTAGTTGTTGTGCTTTTTAGTGCTGTGTGTGTTAGTGTCTTGTTGTATGTCATCAATGGAGGATTGTGATATGTGAGGTGAGGGGGTGTTTTTAAGTTCGGCCTTGCACATGTTGAACACAGCTTCCTACAGGGATACTTTTGTCATGTGGTACCTTTGCCCAATGCCATGTAATGTTGATCCTTTGTAACATGGATTCAACATGTTTGCATACGCGTATTCTAAAACTTGAGCTCCACATTCGGGAAATCTGTCATTCATTTCCAACAAGTAATGGTCAACGACTTCTTTCATCATGGGATTTGGTGAATCATGTGATATTGACTGTAATTCGTCTTCCACATCAAAGAGTTTCGGAATGACATGGACTATAGAGACCACGTTCTCTGCACTTGCAAGGTGGGAGAGTTTTTCAAATTTCTTTCAACAGTTCTATCATTTTTGATGGCAGACAGTAGTTCATTGTTAGATTGTGATTGACAAAGGTCACTGTTCCATCTGGTTGAGCAACTTTGAACTATTTTGGTAATTGTAATATCTGGATTTTTCGATGCTTCGGCAATAAGTGAATCCTTTGACATCTGAGAATGATTGAAGTAGATAAGCAGCCCTGTCATCTTATCACTTAACACTCCAAAACTTACATTTCGATGCAGCACTTTGCACTATCAAATGTATCTTATGATCAACACCCCAGAACGCATCGTTTATAACACTATCCTTTCCAGTTTTCTTCATGTTTGCTCCACCATCGCATGTTATAGTTGTGCGCACATTTGGTCCGAAGTTTAGGTCTTGAGTGATGCTATCCAATCTTTTTGCGATTTCTATCGATGAATGTTTACCAGCAATGTGTTGTAAGGTGACTAAGAAACGCTTCATTTGAAAATCAGAATCAATGTAGTGTACAGTTATAGCAATGTATGCTGTGTTGGGGGTCTTGTTAGTCCACAGATCAGACGTGAATGATAT
Organism: Girardia tigrina; assembly: GCA_001938485.1. Lineage (NCBI taxonomy): Eukaryota > Metazoa > Platyhelminthes > Tricladida > Dugesiidae > Girardia > Girardia tigrina. Next base: position 21,657 of record MQRK01251116.1, read on the forward strand.
TCCATCCAGATGAGCTTTGTCTTAATTTAATTTTTTATCAACTGCTACCTTCATTGCATTGTATAAAATCGGAATTTTAGTACGAGAAATGATCCTTGAAGAAATTCACTTATACTGCCCTTTAGTACATACTTTCCCAAAATATATAAACTAATCGTTATCAACTATATTAAAAGCCAACATGACACTTGTTATCCACTGAATCATTGCAGTGACAACTTCCTTCTGTTGATCGTCATTCTTAGACCATGGGCTTTTGGTGAATATTCGCTTTGTTTGTATTTTTTCACTGCACATTTTGTCTTTTCTTGACCTATTTCTGGATGAGGTCGTAATAGCTGCTCTTGATGCTCCATCACCAGAAGAGGTTCCCACTTTAAAGTCATTATCAGAGTCAGAGTTTGTATCTATTTGGTTCGAGCTTAAAATCCAAAGTCATTATTTGCAAACTTTATTTCTAATACAACTTTCATTATTCAAACAAATTTATGAGGAACTATATTTAAGTTACATAAACCAGATTTTCAAATTCTAAATATAAATAATAATATCGATGTATATATATGTATGTATATGTTAATTTATTCGATTATAAATTATTTTTTAATGAGAATTTCAGTTAAAAATTAAATTTAATAAAAATTATGATTTTTTTTAAAAAGTGTTACAAGATATATCAAAATCTTCTTTACAATATTGTTTTACTCTGAAACTGTTATTTTAATTGCTATTCAATTTAATTAATAAAATATTATGTATAAACTTAAATTTTTTTATATATAATTTCTTTCAAAAGTTCTTTCAATTTAAATAGTATAATGTTATCATTGCACTATATTTTTTTATAAAATTTATTTCATTTTAATTAGTAAAAATATTATTTTTTAATTTATCTCAAATATAATTATGATTTTTAATTTTAAATATCAAAAATTTACTGTTCACCAAAAAGAACCCCTAACAGTATCGACAGTTCCAACTGTTGATCTTGCTTTCGCTCTGGCCTCCCGTGCTTCTAGTGTTTCAAAGAAGGTTATTATTTCAATTATTTATTTTAAAATTTATTTAAACTTATTTCATAAATTTTATTAAAATATATCAATTGTTATTACTGTAAGCATATTTTAAATAAGTATTTATTTATCATATAATTTACTCTTCATTTTAGTTTTTTAATTTATTTCTTTTAAATTTTCAAATTAAGAAATAATAAACTATTTTGGCGAAAGTTAAATTTAAACTAACCCCTTATACATCGTTTAACGATGCAGTCTTTCGATGCATCGACGATATTTAACGATGTACAATACGATGTGTCGCTCCCTACTGAATATATTCACAAGTTTTATTCGAATCATTTAATGTTTTTTTACAAAGAAATGCACATTTCAAAAATATTTTAACAATTTCAAACGTTTACTTTAATTCTTTTTAATTTATACACATTTGTTTCTGAATGTAATAAAATTAAACACTTCCATTATTATTTTAGTAACACATCTCCGACATAACTGAAGCTAAAAAAGTCGTAAAATACTATTAAATTTATAATTTGGATGACAAACAAAAGAATATATTGTTCTCGACTAAAGGGGCTGGTTGTCGACCGCGGTTACTCGCAGTAACGAACCAATCGTGGATATAGAGGCGGTTGTCTTCCATCGAAAAGTAAAGCATGATGATACCAGCGACGTCCATGCGGACATGGATATGGGAAAGAGCATACCTTGTCTCAAGTGCTCACGGGAAACCAGGTCGGAACGCGGACATTTGGTAAGTAACGCCAATGATTGATCGGTAAGACACTCGGCAGACGATCCCTGTATATAAAGTGGAAACAATCGCAATAAAGCATTGATGAACACGCCGTGATCGGATAGCATGAATTCTCCAAACGAGGGGTGGCCATCTCGCCCAGCCGACAACTCATAGTGTTCAAAATACATGGTCAGTACGACCGAAATAAACCGATGGAACGCGACGGATCAGGGATCCGGATGGATGATAGTAGTAATCACGCCGATAAATGAAGAATCAAATGAAAAAAACGAATATGATTTTATTTCGATCAGTTCCACAACTCGATTACAAAGATCATGCACTATGTTCGCCATTATTTTTCGATAATAGTTGTTTATTATTTAAATTATTATTATTATTTTATTATTTAGTTTATTATTTTTTTATTTCTTTTTAATAGTTCATTTTTCATTATTTACAAATCGATAAAATGTTCACAATTAAATTTTTATAGAAAAAATTAGCAGCTGGTTAATTTTCTTTTTAGTATTTTTTGTTAATTTTTTAATTATCACTTTTTGTTATTTACAATTTTGATAAAGTGTTAAAATTAAATTTTTTATAGAAATTTTTTATTGCTATTTAATTTTCTTTTAAGCATGTTTGTTAATTTTTTAATTATCATTTTATTATTTTGCGTTCATTACAACGACAAAGGGAATTTATGTTAATTTAAAGAGAATGATATTTTAATTTATTTGAATTATTTAATATATTTTTTTATTTAATATATATTTTTCCATGGTCTGATTTAGCTAAAATTTTGCCAAAACGTACAACCCCGATGACCATAAGTTACTATCTGGATGATTAAGTTGTCCTTTTTTTCAGAAAAAAATTATCTCTTATTTGCTATGTTTATAAATTAGATAGAAAGCAAAATTTTATGATTTCTTTTGTAATAAATACATTTTTGAATTCATTATTAATTATAGTTTTTTTGGTTATATATTTGTCATGAAGAATTTTAAGAAAAAAACTTGATTTTCTGCATTTGGAATATTCCCTTCTTTTCTGTAATTTTCTCATGCTAAAAAGTGAATTTTTGGTAGGTGTGCAATCAGTGCAACGAAAATTAGATTACCTGAATCAGCAATCGGCCCCAAATGAAAACAGTTTCGAGTCTGACCGAATAGTTTCCCCCGTAGTCCCGCAGTTACGAATAATCCCGCAACTAAAACGAATATTAAAATGCTCTTCTTAGCCTGCCGGTTATTTCTTCACACCAAACCTTCTCGATCGGACTAGTTCCCATTGTGGACCCGAAATACTGACTCGAATCGATTAAATTTTTGAAAATTTAGGACTTGTTAATTCCTTTTTGATTTATTCCTTTTTTATTTAATAGTTTTATAATAATTTTAATAAATAATTTAGAAGCGAGATGTCTGGAAAAAAGTTTGGAAATAAAGATTGTTAATTAAAGAAAACAATTTGTATGGTAAAAGAACGGCATAAAATGTGACAAGATAAATGAAGTAATTATGAAATTGTTGCGTCAAAAGGGGCACAGAAATTGTTTGAAAAGAATTTGTATATTATTTATTTGTATACATTTTCTTATAAATGTATTGAAAATATTTTATGGGATAAAAATAAAGTCATTAATAATTAAGAAAAAACTTATTGTAATTATGGAAACAGTTACAATAAATGTGAATACTGAAAGAAAATGTGTAACGATAATAGAATAATTTTAAACACAATACGACCACGAACATATTTTAAAATAATTGAATATTATTTTATGGATTTTTATAAAAAATGATTTTGTTGCTGTGGTACTCCTGACAATTTTATTTAAGAAAAACTTTTTTAAAAATTGATGTAAAAATACAAAATGGTGCAATTAGTTTTGTTTAACTGATTGTGCACAGAAAGAATTTTTTAAAAATGTTTCTTTATGATAAATTGTAATCTTTGTTTCTTTATGATAACCGTAAACAATTGAAAGTTATAATGATCTATTTCTCCTATACAGGATACTATCGATCAGTACTTTCAATAGAGGAATATTAATCGAATAAATAAAAAAATAAAAATAAACTTTACGATTCTTACTTCTTGTAGTTTTAGATTAGAAAATTTTTGGCAAACTAAACTAAATTTGCTGTTGTTTATATAGTGGTTTTCGTCGGCCTTGAAAATTGATTGAATAAAACAAAGACTAAAATATTTTTAATTTTCAATTCCAAATTTTGATAAACTAAATAATATTTTGTTTGAAATTAATAATTTTGCCAAAAGAATTATTTTAAAATTTTTTTTACGTAAAATTTTATCAAAAGTGTTCATAAGTATTTTTCGAAACCCTAACAGCAGTACTCTACGTATACCCAGTTGTGGGGTTATGAAGGTATAATCAGCGACCAATGCCTCTGACCTAATATCTTAAAAGGATGAGAGGTTCACTACTGCAAAATGGAAACGTTTCCCTATTAAAAATAAATAAATGTTCTAGGATTGTAGGGGAAGACTTGTACTTTGAATTCTTGTCAGAAATTTATATATATTTAAGAAATTATTCGAAGGAGAATGCAACTCTTGCTATGCACAATTTGCTTTGTGCTGTTACTAAATCTTGAATAAGTTCTTGAAATAAAATTTGAAAATACTTTTCACGATGCCAAATTTGTTGAAAGTATGTTATTACCATTTTCAAACGTTTTTATAACCTAATGAACTTGAAGAAGACATTTTAATACATAAATATTTGCTTTCTTAAAAGAGAGAGAATAAATAAATAAATATTCTTAAATTATTAATAATTAGAAGAAATATAGACTATAATAATGAAAAAGAAAATAACTCATAAAATAATAAATAATTTAATTAAATAATCGATAAATTAATTAAAAATAAACAAAATTTAAAGATAAATAATTGCGCGTAGGTTTTATGACAATTTGTGTTTTGCCGGTGCAGCGAAATAATCGATAATTTGAGTAAACGTGTTTCATGTTTATCTGAAGTGAGTGCAATCGTTAATTAAAACAAATTTCAAATTTATTTTAGAACTGTTTGTATTTTTTCATTGGAAACAATATTATTAAGAAAACCCTTGAGAGATCATTCCAATTAAAGTACAAATATATTTGCTGTCATACTTAATACGAGAACAGATTATACCAGGAGTTTATATTTACAAATGGACTTATAATACAAAAATTTTAAAAGTAGAACTGTGTTTATAAACTTTTATCTATGCTTTATTTTAGCTTGCTTTCTATGTATGTATCCATGGAATAAGAAATTTATTTTTGAAGGCTTTTTACTAAATCAATTTTCTCAAAACTGCACATTTTCTCACTTTTGATGACAATAAATGACAATGTGAAAATTTGATCAAACTAGTTTTAAAACTACCGTCAGAATGTAAGTTATAGTTGTTGTGCTATAAAGTTTTCACCCTTAAATAGTGATTGGTGCTTACAACATTGGTAAATACAACAAACGTTACACTACTTCAAGTCAAAGAAGGAAAGGATGCATATTACGGAGTGCTATCCCGACATTTGCACGCAAAACAAATGAAGTAACTACAAAATTCTTTAATAAACGTAAATTTAATAAATGTATTGAAAATAGGATGATTTTTTCACTTGAACGACCGTAGACCAGACTCTCTTGAAAATATTTATAATTACTTGGATGATAACTATATTGATCTTTAGAGACGCAATCGACGTAGCCCCCCGTTGTTTGCTATCGTCATGTGGAATATGCAAGAATGTACTGCTGAAGGTTTTCATCGAACTAATAATTCAGTCGAGGTTGGGATATAGTGCATTTCAATCATGTGTTGCTCGTTAATCATCCTACCATTTACACCTTGGTCGATCATTTCTGTCGTAAATAAAGTAAACTATAAGTCGTTTAAATTGTGGAAAATATGGTCAAATAGCCATTAAATCTAAGTACGTTCAATTATCTAAACGTCTTGCTGCAATTATGATACTCAGTGGCTCTTTTTTAATTTTTTGTTGAAATATATTAAAGTTTTACATTAATTGCGTAATTCATTTTCGCTCATTTTTCGGGTTACATTACAATGGGGAATCAATGACGTATCTTCGGTAGTTTAAGGAGCTTTATGTGGCCACCTTTTAGTTTAAAACCTTCCAAGCGGTATTACAATCCATTAAATAGTACATGTATTTAAAAAATTACCCAGAAACAATTGAAAAATATATTTAAAACAAAATTAGAAATACATATAAAATGGAAAACTAATTTCAAATCGTTTTGCGTTTAAAAAGGCGAGATGAAACTTTGATATTAAAATTGACTTTTTACAAAAATTCCTTTTTTCAACAAGGTCAAATTTTAGTCATAAAGGGAATAAATTATTTTAGAAGATAAATGTATTATTCTAGAAGATAAAAAATTATTCTAGAATATAAAGGAATTAAAGTAGAAGATATTTTTTTGAATTATACCAGCAGATAAATAAATTAAAACTGAAGATAAATATTTTTGTTAAGATAAAGGTAAAATAAATTGTATTACTATTATTTTTAAATATAATTTTAATCAAAAGCCATGAACTTAAAAAAATTCAAATTACCGGACCAAGATGATTCCAGTGAAGGAGAATTCATCGAAATCCCAAAACAACCAAAAACATCTCAGTAAGTAGATAAAATAGTGCAAGATCCAACAATAAGCGTGGAAAAAATACAACGTACGAAAAGATAAAAACATTTAGTGATAAAAACGATGCTAAAGACTATATAATGCAAGACAATTTATGTGTGAAATCAGATCTATAGGACGGCCAAACTGAAGGAATGAAGCAATTCTACAAATGTAAATTCGAAGCTTCTTGTGGATGCCCAGTCAAATTTTTATTATTTTTCACCACGACAAAGAAGGCTTGTCAGTGTATCGAACAGAGACAAACCACAATGAGCATGTGAAGCTAAACAATTGTTGAATACCGCATGAGATAAATGAAGACATTGAGCCCATATTTGTGGACTTTTAAAAGCCAGCTCAAATAAAAGAAAAACTGGAAAATAAATTTCCTAATAGACTGCTGCTTAATTGGATTCAAATACGCAACTTCACCCAGGCAATCAAGACAATAAAGGGATTCAAAATATGCATTAATTTAGCAGGATTAGATGAATGGTGCAGTGCGAGAAGCCAAATCCCAGACAAGCAATGTTTAGATTTAAACTGATTTATCAAGGATATCCAATGTTAATGGTTGGAACAACAGATAAATAGAAAAGCTTTCGTCCGTTCGGTATAGCAATTTGCACAAATAATCGCAACCGAGATTTCGAATTCATATTCAAATCAATTAAGACATGTCCCAAACAATATGACAATTTTTATTATGAACCTGACACTTTAATAGCAGATGCCGCAGACGCAACGACCATTGGATTCAAATTTGGTGAAAATTCCCTAAAAAAAGGAGTAATGTGTTCGTTCCACCTGAAAAAGGTGTACGAGGGATCAGACTCACAATCAAAATCACCATATAAAGCGATCGACAAAGACAATAAAGTTCGGTTGCGTTACGATATCTCTATTCTACAGCTATCCGAATCTAAAGAGATATTCAACAAAAGATTCCAGTTGTTTAAGAAAAAGTGGAATGATCTAAAGGACAATAGAATTAATCAATACCTTCAATATTTCGAAAAAGAGTGGTACACAAATCATGCGAGTTAGTATGAAGGATTTGCGCCAGGATAACCAAGCACAAATAATGGCTTAGAATCAACAATGGTTAGATAAAGAAAGATGGAACAACTGGCAAGTGTTTATCATTTGCTCGCTTTCTGGAATTAGTTGAGTCTAAAATTGTCAAAGATTGGTCTATCAATAGGAATCCTAAAACCAATTAGCCCGATTTTGTTTGATGAGGTGCCACCAATTAGTCATGAACTATGATCACCAAAATTGATTTTAATTTTTTTTGTATATATATTTTTTACATTTTATTTTTAGGAGAGTAAGGTATTTATTATCTATTTAAAAATTTTTTATATATATTTAATTTCAGGACCCTAACGATATAGAGGGTCAGGCTTATCTACTTTAAGATTTTTATTTTGAAATTTATGCTATTTTTTATATCTCGACTAAGACATCGGGTTGGCTTGTCTGCATGAACTTAGGGTAATAAAAATAAATAATAATTTATCGGGATCATTATTACATGTCACTACAATTGAAATCATTTTTGTTGTTTGAGTATTTATAATTATAAAATAAATAAATATTAATTATTCATAGACTTTACCTGATTGGGAAGAAGGAAGCGTCTTCGCTACACGCGGGAAGATGTAAAATAGCATTAATTAATTTGTAAGTACATTTTTTAAAGTACATGTATTTTATTAAAAATAAATTGTCATAAAAAACATTTTTAGTGAATATTCGGACTACAAACTTTAATATTGACTATTTTACTATTTATCAATGACAAAAAAAGTGACAGAGAAACTCCGTATAATCTTTGCATCATATGACAATGCGATAAAAATTATTTTTAGTCAAAAGTACGAACATGAATAAGTGATTAGCTCTTAGAAACTTGCTGTTTTGTCGTCATTCATTTGTGGGGGTATAAGTGTCAAAAGTGACCTTCATGTGGAACCGTGACGTGATGACTCGTCACGCTTCAAGTGCACTATACCAATTCATGTGTTTCAATCCTCTTTTTTGTTTCATAACTCTTGTTTATTTTTGTGTTATTTGTTATAAAAAACGTTTGGGTAATTAAATCTGCCGTTTTCAAGTACAAACCAGTTGAAGTGTTTAATTGCTTCGATTTCGTTGTATGTTGCGAAAATTGTCTCTCAATAGGAAGTTATTTTATGTATTCCAACTTTATGGTTTAAGTCTTAAACATAATTCATTATATCAGGTTGTCAAGTATGAAATTTGGAGGAATGAATAAAATAAATTCAAATAGTTATAATTTGAAAATGATCTTACATTTTGTTGCTCAGTTTGTTTGTTTTATTGCAACATATCTTGGCTATTCAACAAATCAATACAAATTAATTACCATTATTGATAACTTGTTTTAATAATCAGTATTTTAAAAAAATGGAACAGACAGAAATTCGAACTGTTATTAAGTACAGGATCTCACATGGAACCTCAGCATCAGATTCCATGCGAAACATCTATGGTGTATTAGGATACAATCGTACTACGCAACAGACAGTCACAATTTGTTTCATAAAAATCGTAAAAAGTAATCTTAACCTGGAAAATGAATTTAACATCAATAACCAGGAACGCAGGTAGACAATGACGAACTGAAGCTAGCCCTGAGGTCGGATCCATCACAGTGATCATGATTTACCACTGCCGTTTACCGTTACAAAGCAAACAATATTGAATTATTTGGTTCAATACGATAAAGTGAAAAGGTTGCATAAGTGGATTCCATAGACAGAAACAAAGACATTTAGATGCTTATTTGATGATGTTTTCTTGTAAAAATGTTCCAAGTCAAAACTTTATACTGCAGCAGGTATAATCCATTATGACTTCAAAAAACCTGGTTTGACAGTCAAACAACACATGTCTACTTCAAACAATCGGAATATATGATTCGGAAAATCAATGAGAAACAACCGCGTTTGATAAACAGGTCAACTCCCATCTTTGCTCAACAACAATGAAAAATCTCATTAAAACCTTGACACAACTACAGGAACTTGAATTAGAACTTCTGTATCATCCTCCATACTCACCAGACCTAATCAAAATTGATTACCATTTCCTCCTACATTTTAACAATATTTTGAATTGAAAACAATTCAATTCCAAAAATATCGTAAAATTATCCTTCCATGAATTTATAGATTCTCGCCCCTAAAATATTTATGCAAATGGCCTTAACAAGCTGTCGCTCAAATAGCAAAAGTCTGTCGATAATATGGGTGCATACTTTGATGAATTACATAAATATTTTTGTTTGTAAATTATCAATAAACTTTGACGTTAGTTCAACATATGTAATACTTGACATAATATTTATTACTATTACTTGATTTATACATGGTTATTGAAACTTTTTTTCAAAAATATTATTTTAAATCAATAACAACATTTAACAATAACAATCTACAAAATTATATCAGAGCGAATTCACTATTACTTCTTCAATTATTGCTTCCTATTTGCTTGGTCGCTGTTTTAATTGTTCGGATAAAGAAATTGGTATACCAGGGGTCAATATGTCCACTCCCTAGATCGCCATTTATATCACTGTTCACTGGGCGATTTTAACACATTAACTGCTGTTGACATCATGCACCGAACGTCTGCTACGCGTGGGACAAAAACGTTTACTGCCGCGCGGCAGGCATATCTCATGCGCGCAGCAGTACAATAATGTAATGTAATTACAGTAATGTAAGCCAAAGTACGAGATATCTCGTACTTAGCGTCTAACTAATGAATATTGAAGTACGAGATATCTCGTACTCAGCATTCAATGTGTTAAATAATTTATTGGCCCGATATCCAAGATTGTCTTTGGCAGAATACGATTGTTAAGCCAGCAATTCCTTGCACTTATTTGAGACAGATTTTACATTTCGAACTGGGAGAAAATTCGAACATTCAATAAAGTTTCATCTTTTCAAAATTTTTCAGTCAACTGACGGAATTTCATAATTAAACAGAATCTTGTTAATACTAACATTCTATTGCCTAAGAGGTCATGAACGAAGAAGAATGTGTTAACTTTTTATTAAACTAAACGGAACGAATTCCCTTTTGAATTTTTTATACTAGATTGAGTGAGAATATAAAAAATTGTAAGATGCATTCATTATCAAGAATAATTTAATCATTGTTTATAAAATAACAGTAGCAATACATCACCCCGGTTTGGGATCACGAAAATATTACTAAAGTTTTGATCATAAAAAAAGTATAAAGCTCTTAAAATAATTAATTATAAGTATAATTTCTTTTTCTCATTATCAATACATATTGCTTGTCCAAAAGGTTTTTCTTTCATGTTGATCATCGCGTTAATCTCTGATAAAAATGTGATTGTGGAGGGTTATACTCATTACAAGCATTAACGTGGTTTACCTACAAGTTTACGAAAATATAATTTATTTGCGTATATAATTATTTAAAAAACACTTCTGAAATAATATTATTAATAAAAAAAATTTTTTATAAAAACAACCACGTTTTTCAAGCATTACCTAAAAAAGAGGAAAATAATTTTTTTCTAGACATGTGAGAAATTTTATACCTAACCAAA
>MQRK01251119.1:0-11620 GCA_001938485.1 Girardia tigrina
TCGTGATCAGACTCAACTCATACATCTACTCTCAACATTCTCACACTCATTTTCAGAACTCAACCGCTCATCCTCCATCATACCGCAATACTCAACTTACTTACTCTTCTCTTCACTTCGTCTAATTACCTCACCGCCAACACTCATTCCCGCACCTCTAATGGACACACTCGTCCCACCACTCGTAGAACTTCCTTTCCAGCAGTCTTCACCAACATCACTCTTGTCCTCCCATTCAATCCAGGAAACAGTTTGATCACCCTTCCAAGGACCCATTTTCCTCGTTCTGTTCCGTCCTCTCGTTGCCAAACTACTTCCCCCACTCTAATCTCTGGACCTTCCTTCATCCATTTATTCTTTTTTCTCATATTAGATAGGATTTCACTTCGCCATCTTTTCCACCAATGTCCCGATAATTCTTGTATCCGCTTCCATCGTCTCCCTAATCCAGTACCGTCTTATGTAAGTTCATCCACTCCAACCACTTCTCTTAATCCTGGTCTGATGAAGTGATTCGGTGTCAAAACTTCCTCTCTCTCGTCTCCTTCTTGCAAAACAGTTTGTCTACCGTTCAATAAACCTTCAATCTCGATCATTATAGTTAGCAACTCCTCGTCTGTCACCTCTGCTTCTCCCAGAATGCTATTTAATACTTTCTTGGCTTCTCTGATCGACACTTCAAATACACCACGTAATCTTGTCAACCTTGCGCTCCTTCTTAATAGCGTAGTTGTCAACTTGTATATTCGTGACCTCTCTTGTTGCTCCAACGAAGTTAGAACCGTTATCTGTCACTACACAAGAAGGCCACCCTCTTCGTGCTATGAATCTTTGTAACACTCTGACGAATGAATCCGTGTCTAGACCCCATGCCATTTCGAGAGGGACTGCTCTGATTTGAAGACACATAATAAGACACATATACCGCTTTTTTTATCCTTGCTCTTATCACATAAGCCTACTAAAACCTTTGCATATCTAACGTAATCCTTTATGAATTTCCTGCAGTAATTCGTCAAACCCAAAAAGTTTCTTAAATGTTTGATACAGGATGGGTTTTGAAATTTTCTAATTGCATCAATCTTTGTTTTATCTGTCTCAATACCTTCTTTACTTATGACATATCCTAAAATTTTCGTTTTTTCTACTAGGAATTGACATTTCTAGATTACACATAACATAATGCACATACAGACAAATACAATTTAATCAATGTGAACAAGAAATATGTTACAACAATATAGAACAGCACATGCAAACACAATGCTCACTGAGGATTGTAAAATGTGAATTTTGCAATGATAGAATGCCAATAAAAGAGTTAGAGCTCACACATCATAACGTTGACAGCCAGGAATTGTGCGAATTCTATAAAGGAATATGTCCGAATAACTGTGGTAAAATACAGATAGTGCTACTTAAAAAACATCTAAATGAGTGTGATATTAAAAAAATGAATTGCCCTTACGGAGCATGTGAGCCTATTAGAAAAAATGAATTAACAAACCACCTACGAGAGAATGAACACAAACACATTGTCGACTTAATCAATAAAATGACCGAATTGCAACAATTGGCAGATGAATTACGAGAACATGCAGTGTACATACAGATTTACTAAGAGATGTACAAAACATTAGTAAAATGACATCCAAAATTTGTATAAAACTAGAGAAAGAATACCAAGAACTAAAAGCAAAACCCATTTATTCCAGTGGCACCGGTAATTAACTCCAGCAAGAAACCGCACAGGTACGTCCCTTATATATGGAGAATTGTTGATTATCGAGAGAAATTTGAGAAAGCAAGAATTGGAAGTGTTACAGCCATTGAAAGCGAAGCTTTTTACACCGTAGAATATGGATATAAAATGATGATGAAAGTTTACCAATATGGAGATGGGGTAGGACATCAAAACTACCTTTCTATTTATTTCGTAATCATGCGATTGGATTTCGACTGTATTTTGAAGTAGTCATTCAAGGAAAAGGTGACATTCACGTTAATCAAAGCTGGAGGAATTGAGGGCCTTTCTCAAACGTTCGCACCAGGGAAGGTGGCGTATTGTCGACCAAGCACATAGAGAAACATTGGCCTTGGAACACCAAAATTTATAACACATCGAGAGCTTCAGAATGATTACATAACTGGTGGATCGGTCTTCATTAAATTAACAATTCAAGACTGACATATGGTAGTTTACAATTGAAATAAAGTTTAAACAGATCTTAGTTTTGTTAAATTAACACCTAGTATGTCGATCAGACATCGTCGGGGCGTCATCAGGTTTGAGAATACGTTCACAACTGGTGATGACCGGACGATCAAAAGGTTACTAATCAGCACAAAGTTCCTGTAAAAAGTTAGAGGTATACAGCAGAACTGGCATCCCTGAAAGAGAAATTGAGTTCAGAAATGCGAGGCTGCCGTTTATGTAAAACGATAATTATCCCATGAGTAAAAGCTGTAAACGGTGAGTATGGAGAGGGTCAGCTAGATAGATGGTTCTGGAAAACCTACTACATACTCGTTAATACGAGAAAAACTTCAAAATATAAAGACATAATCACATAAAGTTGGTGGGCGATGCACGTCATATTGCGAATAAGTCTCCATTCGTAAATGCCGCGCATCAATCGTCAGGTGCTCGGTCAAGTTGCTGTTTGGTTGTGTCTAGGGCGTATAAAAAGCTAGAGGTTGCACTTAGATAAAACCAGGCAGCCAAAAGAGGAGCAATAATCGGCAAGACTTATTGATAACATGCAATGAGCCGTGAGGAAGAGTGAACTAGATGCAATAATTGTAAATAGTTTGTGTACTATATGATAACATGTATTATATATGTATTATCATATGTATTATATGATAAAACAAAATATATAAAAATATACAAAAAATGATGACGATAAAAAATGATGATAACAAAGTTCATGATAATAAAGATTATGGGAGATTAAATCAGATTATAAATTAAATATTTGAAATATAATATATTTAATGTAATTGGATCATATTCTTTAGTATGAGAATAGCTAGAGCCCACATTATCGAGCAGTTTATCAAGATAACCCGAGAAATAAAAGAGTCAGAACGACTTTATGAGTTTTACGACAAAGAGATAGCCTATATTATTTTAAAAATTGAGGCACAAGAGAATTACCGAGACGGATGGGATCTAGAGTAGTTAAAAAGTTGAGAGGAACGATATGTGAATTTAAAAAACGAGTTACAAGCAAAATTACGGAAATGGAATTTGGAAATCATCGAATGGCAGGATCTAAAACGTCTCTTTTGAGAAATATTGGGTTGGCCAAAAAGTCATTGCGTTTTTTACTAAAATATTTATTATCAAAAAAGGACATAGATGTACAAATAATTTTACATGATATATTGTCCATTATTTTCAATGACTTTCTTCCACCTTTCCGGTAGCTTCATTATTCCTGATTCATAAAAACCTTTGACTTCATCAGCAAAAAAGGAACATATCGAGTTTACTGACGAATCCAAGTTTCTTTGAATGACTTCCAATACTTGATTTTGATATTTCCAGAGTCTCTGTAACTTCTCTTGTCGTCATATGTGGATTAGATTTAATCAGTGCTGTTATTTTGTTGCCATCAACTTCAACTGGTCGACCGGAGCGTGGTGCATCTTTCAGATGAAATTTTTCAGAACAAAATTTAGAAAACCAGTATTGACACTGTCAAAGTTTTAAGGAGTCACTACCATATACAAAACTTATCTTCTTATGAGCTTGCACAGCGGTTTTCCCTTTGCGAAAATTAGGCAACAAAACATGACGAATATGATCATTTTGATTTTCCATTTCGAATTGACGGTAAAGTAATAAATTAAAACAAAATAAATTTATATTTTGTATATACATAGTCTGAAAATTAAGGTTTCATAATGTATAATTGAATTTAAATTTTATCACATCGTTTTATATTTTCAAGCTTTTTATTAGGACGTACTCAAAAATGCAATGACTTTTTGGCCAACCCAATAAATTAACAGGTAGACTTGAAACTAAATGAGTTACTTTGAACGTTAGTTGTGTAAATGTTGTATAAATGTAATAAACAAATGTAATATCAATTGCTGTGTGATAAATAGATATGACATCCTGTGTGGATACCGTATATAAAAATACAGGATTCTTTAATTTCTGTGTGAGCATAGTATAAAATGAATATGAAATTGAAATATGACTAGAGTATAGAAGGGAAACTAAAATCCAATATAAAGTGAATTAAAATCCTGTGTGGATATAGAGGAATGCGATAGGGTTTTATTCTAGTGGCACCGGTAATTAACTCCAGCAAGAAACCGCACAGGTACGTCCCTTATATATGGAGAATTGTTGATTATCGAGAGAAATTTGAGAAAGCAAGAAAGGCAGTATAAGAATAAAATATCCCTGTATCGACATAGTATAAGTAAGATAAATATAATATCCTGTGTAGATATAGAGAAACGAGATTAGATCTCAAGAAAAGTAGTGTAAGAATAAAATATAAATCCCTGTGTGGATAAAGAGGATAGAAATAAAACAAAAAGGGGGGTATAAATGATAATAGCTGTGTACATTAAAGAGTATAAAATAAAAGCTGTGTGGATAAAGGAATATATAAAATGATAATAGCTGTGTGCATTAAAGAATATATAAATAAAAGCTGTGTGAATAAACGAATATAAAATAGATAAAGCTGTGTGCATAAAATAAAAGCTATGTGGATAAATAAAGCTGTGTGGGAGTGTTGTCATCTCGTAAATAAAATAATTAAGCTGTCCAAAAAGGGACTGGGAAGACAAAGTAAGGGTAAATTTTAAAGAAAAAGGTAAGAAGGGACTCCGATGGGAATTGTGACACAACCACACCTTCGACACGCGGTAGAGATCGCCGATTAGAGTTTCTTTTTTTGATGTTTTTCTTTTGTATCTTCCAGGTAAAGGTAACCATGAGCAACTTAGTGGCTCAACTCGAACGGATATCGTTAATTCGGGGAGTTTGAGTTCACGACAAGAGGGAATTCAAGCCTATGTTAAGAGTCGACTAACATTTTCTTTTGTGATCTCTTATGACCTGTATCTCTAAGAGCCGTGTCACGCCGTACTCTTACCGAAGACGCCTACTAGACGGATGAGCCGTGAACAGGTAGGGCTATAAATTAAAATAGTGGTAAGGCAAACCCACGAGAGTCCATCATTGGATAGTTTCCACGTTGATCATTAAACTAGTCTGGACTACCCGATGACAAAACACGTGAAAAAATGCGGAGAGAAGAACTTCGATAACAAACCGAGGAGGGATCTTGATAGAGACACCCAGCGCAGGAGTAGGTAAAAGTGGAGCAAGCACTGTCTAAAGATTGCATGTCCTACTAATATGAGAAAAAGAGGGGGCAAGAGATGACACCAATCAGTAAACCGGCCGAAGACAACATTAAAAATTGTATAATTATAAAGTATAAAATGATAAGCCGACAAAATAATGAATAAAAAGCTGTGTATAAAATAAAGTGCTTTAAATATAGCTGTGTGGTAAAAAGTAAGAAACAAGAATGCGATAACAGAATGAGAAATACTAGTAAAATCGAAAAGATAAAATTGTATCTGTGTGTTATAAATCAAAAAAAATATAAAAATCCAAAAATAATGATGTAAAGTTGAGAAAATAACAGGGATTGATAAAAATCGTAGAAGGGAATAGACGTTAATATTGGATTAGAGTTATAAAAAATAAAGTTAAAGAAATAAAATATAGAGAATTAAATGTTAGAATATAATAGATTAAATAATAATAGATTAAATCAATCGCGACAGTCAAAAGGAAAAATTGCTTAAGTAGTAAATAATAACGAAAAATAATAAATAAACAATAATAAATAAATAATAATAATAAAAATTTAATTTGGATTGAATTCGTGTAAATATTTCTCATTTGTATGATCTTTACATCGTGTAATTTGGTCAACGATATGTAATCTTTTTTCATTATTGTGATTTTTACTGATGTTTTCAAGTTTCTATTTTGAGTTCTCATGGCTTCAATGGATAGTTGTGAAAGACGTTAATTATATTAACTGTCATTTAAACCTTACAAATATATATTTGATAATCTAGATTTTTAGAAAAATGGTTCATATTTCTCACCATTTTTATAAAAAAAACATCCAAGATTGAAAGATCATAATTATTATAACTATTATAATTATGTCAAATATTATAATTATAATTGTTATAGTTTCGGAATATTTCTATGAGAATTTTACCTTTGAAAATCGAAAATAGGATGTAGAAGTATTTTTGAAAAAAACAAATTACCCTTTCTAGAATAATTATGTATATTTTTCAACTGAGCTGCTTTACTCTTTCAACACATTAAAGAAAAAATAAAAGTTTATTTGAAATAGGCAAATGTGCCATAAAAAAAGAAAGTATTCAAAATTATTTTAATTATAAAGTATTAAAATTATTTTTAATATTATTTAATCAATATCTTGATTTAATACACAAAAAAATAGTAACGTCCAAAAGTAACGTATTTTACAAGCCATGGACTATAGTCGATTTCCCATGTCAAGGAGGAAAAAAATCCGGCAAACTATAATTGAATTACTCGTCACAATGGTTAAAGATCAAATCCAGGAATACAAGTTGAGATCAAATCAAAACACTAACTGTCGGAATACCCCATTCCAGATTTATGATTAGCAAAAATTTATTTGTAAAGAACATTATAAAACATTTAAATTTTTGGATAATTTTCGGTAACTTATCTTTCCCATAATTTAGTAACTTTTCGAAATGACTGACCGGTGTGCACGATCGCGATCGATCGTCTCCGTACCCCGGCTTCATATGGCGTGTCGTCGGCATACCGGTAAGTATAATGTTTCATTATATGATTTATTGATTTTTGCTTCAGCTAACACTTCTCCATCGATCATTTTAATGTAAAATTTAAGGTACTTATATTTTTTTAATTCTATAAATTGAAAATAGGTACGGATCGAATTGCAACACAACACAGCTAAAATTTCGACTCATGACAAGGAGCTCACAGTGAATATTTGCAAGTTCAAGCCTTGCCTGCACTTGGAGGATTTCATTCAGGACGAAACCAAACCAAAAGTGGACAACAGCAACTCCCACAAAAAGAAAGCAACAATGTCAACACCCGAATCAGCCACGAAAAACACAAGGAAACACTCTCAAAGGAAGACAATCCAACCAGCACGCTTCCGCAACGACAGGTAACACACGGAGCGACCATGTGCATCCAATACAACAATAACTCATTCTCACACAATACATCACACTCAAACTACACTCCACTACCACATGTAATGCAATGTCACACGCACGCAACACAACAACACAACTGCGTTCCGATAAACGATTTATCCTTACAGTTCTCCAATCCACAGAATCCTATAACATGGTTACAGCCACCATGCTCCGCATTCTTCGGTGGGGGCTCATGTGGTGCTTGGAATTAAACAATTTGCTTAAGAGAACTGATGTAAACAATACGATTTTGAATTTTACTAATTATAAATACATTTTTTCAATTATGTCTGTTAATGATGTGCTGTTTGTTTTGAAATAATTAAAAATAATAACTCACCTCACCCGGCATACACGGAATTACACCGCTTAACGGTAACCTGAACCGGATTGAACCCCGTAATGCCACACCTACTCCAGCGATGTACAACGGGTGGACATGACCTCACTGATCTGATCGACAGACAAAGGGTAGACGAGACGACCGTACTACTCGTCACTCCTGATGGTACCGCTCGTCATACGGTGGACGACACGTAACGGAGAACAGCCACGAATAGGCCGAGGCCCCAACACGCAACAATGTATCGAACGGTTGTCACTGGACTAGATCGGTGACCGGCTGCCGTCGAAACCGCATGACAATCTCTTCTGGCCGCGACTTCCGGGTCGTTGAAGAGATGCAGGTGGCCAAATTTTGATCCGGTGGCCAGCACCTTAGAGTATTGATTTTCTGTAAAAAAATTTATTTTTTTAGAACCATATTTTGATTTATCTTTATTTTATTATCTTTAGGTCAACAAGCAACTATTGATAAAATGATTGAGAAATTAAGAAATTATATTTTATTTGGAAATAACTTTTGTTTTTATTTCTTAACAGAAATAAAGTAAATTATACCTATACCCCAACACTTTTATGATGTGTGACAGTATTTGTTTGTAATGTAACCTTTATTGGATCATCCAACTGATGTAAAGGTTTCTCAAAAAATGTAGAGGCTTGCGAATGATTCCGTTACATTTCACGAATGAGAGATGAAAAGAACACTTTCATCAAAAAATTTTAAAAAGTGCGCGTCAAATAGATCGGTTGAAAATTAAGAGTGTCTTTAAAGAAATTTTGATACCTGTTAAAATAGATATTTTTTCTAAATATTTAAGTGATAATAAAATAAACGAGAAAACCATAAGAGGAAAAATGGGATACGTGAAAGAAAACCGATTCCTTGCAATACTGTCTTAAAGTATAGCATTTTAAGAACAACTACAGAATAGAAGCCAACAACACCAAGCCAGTTACATCATTTGAATATGGTAAAGAAATACTATATATTATTTGCCGTACAACGCATTCAAGCAATAATAGCAGAGAAATTGTGCACGGAAGCCACAGATATTTTACAGATGATAGAAAATAGGTCATATCAGTCACCAATATCTGATCAATGGTACCCTATGCATTAATAATTGGTATGATACAGATGGCTGCTTAACAAATTGCAACAGGAGAGGCTAAAATCCAAGGCAGACAGAAACATAGTTTAACACCTTGCCGAAATGCGAGGAGCGTTAGCTGAAAAGGATTTTATAAATGATGCAATTCCTAACAGACATGAATACAGTGATATGTAAAACCAGCAGGTGATATCCGGAAACTTATTATGAAAGAGGACTCAGGATAGAGAAAAATATTTAAATCGATATAATATAAATCCGAAACGTCGATACCCATACCGATGGGCAAAACGGTCATAAAGTACTTTTAATGAAAAGAAAGATGGTGTTTGCAACTTGATTTTGGATCGAATACATCATTATTCTGGATTAAAAGAAGTAATAAAAGAACTCCATTTGAAAATTAAATACCTCTCACTGTATTCACCTCTTTTAAACCGAATAGAGAATTGCCTCACTAAATGGAAAAAACATATTATTCACAATTGTGCTGGAAAGGAAAAAAATTGAAAATATTGATTGAAGGAGTATTTGAAGTAATAATTGCTTCTGATTGTGATGGGTATTTTAGGAAAATGTTTCGATACGTCATTAACGTGGAAAAGACAGAAAAAAATTCTTGAATAAACTTTGTTTCTTGAATATATATTGAATATGGTATTTGGGTAATGGATTATTGTCGATTTCATCATAGACGAAATGTAATCGGTTTCTTGCAAGAATAAAATATAACAAAATAAATTTACTGTTGCGGACCTGACCCTCATCGACGTCTGGATGGTGGTTTTGTGCGTGTGTGATTGTTCTGCTGAGTCTGTAACAGTGTTTTCACCTGCATTTGCGGCCCTGTTGTTGTTTCGTATGTTTTTTTGTGTTCATTCGC
Organism: Girardia tigrina; assembly: GCA_001938485.1. NCBI lineage: Eukaryota > Metazoa > Platyhelminthes > Tricladida > Dugesiidae > Girardia > Girardia tigrina. The sequence continues at coordinate 9,637 of MQRK01251119.1, forward strand.
ATACATTCATTCGTATGTTCTTTTTTTTGCTAGCGTGCCGGAGGAAAGAGAGGGTGTGCATCGACAGGGAAAGAAATCAGTTATATATCGGTTTTGATATTTTTTTTTGTTTTTGTAGACGGTTTTAGTTTTTTTTTGTTACATCGTGATTTATTTTTTTTGTTATAGCCAGGAAACTGACTATAATAATTAATCGTAAGTATTGCTATTAGCAATACGAAAGATTGAAATTAAAAAACCGATCAATAAAATTGATCATTAATAAATAATAAATAAAAAATTTCAAATCTAACATTTCGTGAAGCAGCGGTTTTTTTCCCAAACTCGCTTCCTAACAATTGTTGATTGGAAAAGTAATTTTGCCGCGTCCGATTATCGTCGGTGAAACGATTAGTTTCACTTCGACCCATTCGGATACGGAAACATTTCGTTGATAAAAATATCTGTTTCACAAAACCTGATAAAAGTATAAATAATTTATTAAAATTTTTTAATATCCCGAGAGTTATTTTATGGAAATTTTTCCCCAACCTTTATTTAAATAAATTTTGAACTGTATTTCAGGAAAATAAACTGAGAAGTAATTTTTTTCTAAATACGATATAATCTTAATTATCAATTTTAGAGCTAAATAACAATATTTTTCAATAAATTTTAATAAAATTTCCAAAAAATTGATTTCTATTCATTCAAAAGTAATTAAACTCACGAAAATTAATATTCGGAAATTCCGTTGTTTAAATACGCTTCAATTTAAAATGACGAGTGGTAAAGTTTGAAATTTACCAAATTATCATCAACGACTTACATTTCATTTTTCTGGCATAAATTAAGGAAATTATGTTGTTTTTCGTCTGGTAATTGTTTTGATTTTTTATTTTATAAATTTTATTAGAGGTCTATAAATTTCATCTGAATAAAAATAAAGATTTTTTCTTTTCTGAACGATTTAAAACAAATCAAGCCAAAATTAAAAAAAATCTGGAAATAAATTTTTCACTGTTTTTGTTGAGAAAATTAGTCCTCACAAAGAAATTATGCTGAACTCACTTTTCATAATGAATGAAATTTGAATTAATGTAATAAAATTATACAGGGTTTTTGGTATGTTTCATATTTAAAAAATTAAAAAAAAACATTTTTAAATAACGTAATGCAATATGTATATTAAATAGCAAAAATATGTATGGATAATTTTGATTACACAATCTCAAACTTCACTGACTTATTTTAGAAATTATTAGTATCACGATTTCAGATGGAAATAAAAAATTTAAAAATTTATTCCATATTTTTCCACACATACTTAATATATTTAAAATTTTTTATATTTATAATTGAATATTTTTTTGGAATTGCTTTCCAGTCTCAAGAAACATTTTTTTAAGTCGGGAAATTGTATTTTTTTGAAAATAATCAATTGGTAAATAATCGAGAAAGAGAATTGATTTTTATGACAAATAACATTGAAATAAAAAGTGACAACAAAAAACAATATATTTCGAGCCAGCAAACATGTCACACCAATTCCGAATCTCTCTCACTCAAACCACACTGGATCGGAATACCACACGCACACATACTGTTATTGTAACATCACACAATCACAGAATATCGAGTCAAACGACTCATTTAATGGCAATTATTTTTTTCTTTGTTCCATTTAAAAATGAACAAAGATCGTAATTAATTCAAATGTTTTTACCACGTTTTTATTAGCTTGCTTTCTTGTCTGTTTGTCTGTCTGGAACAAATCTTGCGATTGATTTTTCGACCACTTTCAGTCATCCAATTGAGCTGAATTTTTTTATACAGGCTTGCTTCCGATGACAATACAATTTGATAAAAAATTTTGAAAAAAAATTATTTTTTCTAATTTTTTTTGCAAAAAACCACTTACGATTATCTACAAATTTATACACTGTATTAAATAGCAATCTTGTCGTTTATTTTCATGAATGAAGTTTTATACAGGCTTGCTTCC
>MQRK01251126.1:0-12541 GCA_001938485.1 Girardia tigrina
TTAAAAATGTTAAGAAAACTATAAAATATTAAATATTTATTTATAAATAAAAATATTTTTAATAAGCAATTTTAAATAAATTTTGAAATAAATTTTGAAAATAAATTTTAAATAATTTTGAAATAAATTTTCAGGATTTTAAAAAATGAATTGAAAAGAATTTAATAGATTAATTTGTGGCGAGATGATTAAATTAACAGGAAAATTTGTTTTAAATATGTGAATTGTTGTTATATAAATAAATTTTGGTGTTAAAAAAATGAACTCGAATATCGATGTTGCAACCACCTTTCACAAGGGATAAAGACTTTCTTTATTATTTCTGGAAGATTGAGAGACTTCCATTGTAGTAGAATGTGTGGGATGAAATATTCAAAGGTCGTTCAAGTATTGAACGGCCTTTAAATTCTTAGGGAGGCTTCAGATCTCTCATAGTTCGATCTTTGACAATCTTATATGATTCAGGAAGACGATTTACTATATGAAAACAATCAACAGGCTGATTAGTAAGTATAGTGAATGGGACAAGATTATTTTTGATAATCAACAATAAGAAATGTACAAGATGGTTTTCTAGTTTGTTTTCTGCTTTTCATGTATGATTTGATAATTTTAACTGAAACACCGATTTTTGTAGTTTTCCTAACAGGTATACTGATTCTTATGGACGAATAAAATAGTTTTATTATTTTTGAAAGGCCCCATATTTGGTTGTATTAAGAATGCCAAGACGGGTTAGATTATGTTAAACATGTATGGAATCTTCATTTTGCTCATATAAGATTGTTAATGAAACAGTAACGAATAGGATTCCTATCTGGGGATGTACGAGTTAATCAAGTTCTGATATCAGACAATATTCAGAAAGCGTCTCAAAAAGGTTACACAAAAAAGCTAGGTATTAGAAGTTAATTAAATGGATTAAACAATTTTTTGCCCGATGGAACACACATAATGTGTATATCAATGCAAATGTCAAACATGTTACAGAAAAAGGGTTAATGTATAAAGCATGAATTGCTTCCATTTATCAAGAAAAATTCATAATCCCATCTGGAAAGAAGCTTCCAAGGTGGCTGGTCAACTATGCATTAAGAGAAAGTTGATTTATATCTTTTCTATTTTCGAAAAGATTGAACCGTCTTGTGAGGTCGAGCATTTTTTATGGTAGTGTTTTTTACGAAAGCTGTTTTTAGTAATTTTTTAAATGATTGTGGAATTCTGCATTAAATATCCATCTCTATCAGTTCTTTACAATCACAGAAGATGAATATATGTGGTTTCTTGAGTTCGAGTTCGACAAACTCCAGTTTAGGGATATTAATTTCTTTTCTTTATGACTAGTATTGGAAATTTAAATTTTTGCTTCAATAGATAAATGCATAGTGTTTTTGTAAATAACTAATGGAAAAAATCATAGAGCCCTTAGGGACGTTGTCACTGCCTGGAAAGTCTCATATATATCCAGAAAACTGATGGCTTCAAAAATGAAACGATTGACTCTATCATTTCCCAAAATCATACAGAAACGAGGAAGATTAATTTTGAAGTACCAAATTTTTGAAGACAGTTTTGGTTTCGTGTCTCAAAGCAGCATAGAAACGCTAATCAAAAATTCTCAATAGGGTGATTAAGTCTATTGATTGCATATTGATTTTAGGTCAAAGTGACCTAATTAACAATGCTTCACGCGATACTCTCGTCCAATAACTATCAATGTGTTCACACAGAATTTATTTCATGCAATTGATTACATAATCATTAATTTTGCATTTTTATACAAGTGAATTCAATTATTAATCAGTGTCCTGTAGATGACGGTTGGTCCGACGAAAGGTATTGTCTTGAAATATATTTTTAATGGATGAATTTTGATTTTATGATACGAATTTTATTTTTTATTGATTTCAAAATTCACTCAGGTTGTACCACGTTTTACAAAAATTAATTACCAAAATAACATAATATTTACTTTCTTATCACATGTATAATATTAAAAAAAATAAAAATATAATTAACGATAAATTTTACCAAACGAAACTAAAGTAACAAAGTAGTTTTCGTGTTGATTGTTATTATTGATACGAAATTCTTTCTTTTGCTATATTATTGTCCTTTTAAACATATAATATTTCTACCTGTGTGTATATTCTTATAATTAACAATTCTTGGCATTCTCTTCTTTGAGGGAGGTCCTTTATTTATGGGTTTCTATTAACAAAGTTTGTCAACATTAAAGGCAGAAAATTTATCATTAATACAAGTAATACTTACTCAAAGAAGTAATTTCTGATTCTATTGCTTCCCTAAGTTCTTTTTAAAGTTATATTTTGAATATTTTATTTATTTTTTTCATTTGGAATAGAAAACACTAGCCATCACCATCAATATTTGCATCGTTGTAACTTTCAGTATTCGCATTCATTCTTTATAGTAATTAAACTTTCTTTAAATGTTTTGTTGCATGATATTTATGATATATATTCGAAATTCTATATTTTTAATACATAAACTGAACTTTGTTTAAAGTTTTAAAAACATTATAAAAATCAAACTTTTCAATTTAAAAATTTAAAATATACATGTACCGTGTTGTTTAGTTCCTAGTTGCCCAGTGCCAAATTGTCCTGTGTCCACTGGTTAAGACTACCGTTTGAACATTTATTATAGGATAATGTAATCTTATTAACAATTTTTCACACAACAATCTCCCAATAACTATCGAAATTCTGTCACTTAATCTTCAAATTATCAATTTTAATAACATATTTACATTTTTCATATGTTCAATAATATTACTCGAGTACATGTAGCATTACATCCATTACATTTATATTTGGTTTATGCATAAGTACGTGCTGTTTTATCTGTTACAAAGAAAACACACCAACTTCTTGTTTTAACTGATTTGAATTATATTCATTCAACTAAATTATCTATTTTAATTATTTTAGACTAACTTTTACTTTCATTGCCCACATTAAAATATGTGTCAGGTAAAAAAATGAACATTTCTGGTATCTACTCCTTTTCTATTTTAATCAACATTTACACGCCGCTGAAGCCACCAGAATGATTTTTTTTACGTTTATGGAGAAAAGGCAGTCAGTGAACGAACAACAAAAAAGAAAGGTTTTCGAAATTTAACAGTGAAAATTTTAATTAACGATGCTTCTCGGACTTTGTTTCTCGTGACTCGTCACGATGATTCTCGTGACTTTGAAGAAGACTGTTTGAACCAATTGATTCATGTTAATCTGCGTCAATCCACAAGAGCGCTTGGATAGACCATGGATTGTGGTCCCACCACTATTTCTCGACATTTCAAGAAAATGGAAAAAGTTTAAAAGCTTGGATCATGGGTACCTTCCTTTTCAAAAAAAGTAACAAAAATCATCGTGTTTCGATTTCTGCACCTTTACTAGTTCGCCATTAATCTGCTGTGAAGGAAAATCAATTTTTCCTTTTCAGGATCGTAACAGGTGATGAGAAATGGTGTCTGTATGTAAATTTGAAACACAAAGAAGCTTGGGTAATTCCTCAAAACCAACCGCAACCACGAGCGAAACCCGAAGTTCACCAATGCAAAATCTTGTTGTGGGTTAGGTGGGACCAAGTTAATGTTCTTCATTAAGAAATTTTGCGAAGAAATGAAAAATCAATGTCAAACTGTATTGTAAACAACTTAAGCGAGTAACTAAATAATTATTAAAAATTGATTCGAGTTGAAATTAATGCATTTGGGTCGATTGAAGTCGCTATGGTGATTGTGGAGATGCGATTCGAACTCGGATCGGCGGGTGGTGGAAAACGTCGAACAATTCGAGCAGATAGACTTATTGCAATTCGTTTCTTCTTGAACTGAAATTTTGTTGAGATACGAACTCTTTTCGATTATTTTTAGCATTCGATTTTTTGTTTTTAAATGATTCAAAATTAAAATTAAATAGAATCTTTTTATTAGATCAAACAGTGTTTTAAACTGAAACAGTATTTATTTACTTTTGATTATTCAAACAAAATCTCATAATATTTTCTGGATTTTTCCAGATACAAAAAATGTCTTTTTATCGATTTTCAAAAAAAATGAAACAATTTACCGAGTACAGAAATTATTTTTTAAATGAAACAAAATTTAATAATCAATATATCAGTAAAAAATAACAATAACGCATAGTTTTCATTTTCCCGATAACGATTAACATTCACTTGTACATTCACAATATTTCATGTGTACACAGCCTTATGGTATCATTACTCAATGGAACAATGAATATCGTATTATTTACTCGGAATGGAAGGATAATTTTCTTGAAAGTTTCAATGACTAGCTTAATAAGATCTTCTCAAGTGTGTGAGATTTGCATAAATGCATACAAAACTTAACTTATTTACAGAATTCACAGATTAAAACATAAGGGAAATACAGTCAACCGTCGTTATAGCACCACTCGTTATAACGTCACCTTCGCCTTTTGTCACTCGTGTGATCTATAATGACGGTTAGCCGTCATCTGTCACCTTTTATCGTCAACAAATGGCATTAGTCACTCGTTATAACGTCACTATATATACAATTATACATGCCCTCGCTCTCTTTTATGCTGTATATTGCTGTAACTGCCAAAATCTATATGACAAAGTCTCTTACAATCTCTCTGTCACACAAGTGAAGTAGTCCCATTTCGAGTGTGTGTGGCATGGCCTGACCACCTAATTGAATTCATCAATACAGAAGAGAGTTTTGTTGTGTCACGCACTTACACGCGTGCGCTTAGTTTCCTCTTTGTTAAATAATTTATTAAATAAATTTAAGATAAAAAAATCTTGTTTTAATATTGTCAAATATATTTTCAAATTGGCGGCAACGAGGTGTCCATCGTATATCGAAATTCTACACATTTTCAACATGGATTCCACAGCATCTGCCTTAGGCAAACGGAAGAGATTTGCTATCGACTTAAATTGTAAACGAGAGATTTGTGTGTTTGTAAAAAGCAATCCTTCCTATTCCAAAGCAGAACTCGCACGCCATTTTGAACTTCCTCGGACAATCATCAATGATATTCTGTCCAAAGCCGAACATTATGCCTCTTGTACTACCAGCAGCAGTTTCAAACGAAAAAGAACAGGAAATTTTGAGGAAATAGATAATGCCCTCTTCCAGTGGTCTGTACAGAAACGCGTGAACAACGTTGTGATAACTGACGATCTTATATGAGGGAAAGCGAAAATTCTTAGTGAAAAAATGGGTAAGTTCGCTATGGTGGCACCACAACTTCTGTAATTGTCAGTATGGTGCAATTAGGGATGGCAATTCCGGGATCCCGGGATTAGGAACACAATGTATCCCTGGGTTTCTGGATTGTAATATACTTACTTAATTTATTTTTGGAAGTTGTAATTATTGTTGGGAATCATTAAAATATGAAAAAAATTATATTAATTTAAAAGATAGTATCTATGAAATCACAGAAAAAAAACAAAAATTATTTTGCCTTTAAATAAAAATACAATAAAAATCAAATTTTAAAAATAACTTTTAAAAATTATATCAAGAAAATAACATTTTTTAATTGAATTTTTAATCTTAACGTACCGGGATTTTCCGAAAATAAGCCCACCCAAAAAATAAGCGCCCCTGTGCTTATTTTAAGTTTTTGTTTCCAAAAATAGGCGCATGCTCCTATTTTTGGGGATAAAAAACTGATTTTGAATTAATCGACTTCTTTAATTGATGCTAATATCTTAACTAGTTTAGTATTTGTTAGGGGTTTTTTTCTGGTGAACTGTAAATTTTTTAATTTTTAAATTAAAAATTATATTTATAGTTGAGATATGTTAAAATAATGTTTTACTAATTAAAATGACATAACTTTTGTATAAAAAATGGCAGTTTCCAAAAATAAGCACATGCGCCTATTTTTGGGGACAAAGTGGAACACCTAAAAACATAAAAACTAAATACAAGCGCATGCGCTTATTTACGGAAAATCCCGGTACATTATTTGGAAAACTATTGGACTTTGGGTTTGATTCAAGTTTTCGGGTCTATGTCATCAGAAAGGTGTGTTTCACTTCTCAAGGAAAGATTGTGTATTTTAAAAATAAAACTTGAAGACGATATCATTTGTATTACAACAGATGGTGCTAGAGTAATGTAGAAAGTTGCAAGGAAATTGATCAATAATTATGCTTTGCTTACGCTTTACAATTGGCTGTTATATCGATTCTTTTTAAAAAAAAGAAGAAAGACACGCAGAAGATTATAACAGTTCAGATGATGATAACATTGCCTTTTGAAATTTGGCGGATAATGATGATGAAATTGATACTAGTGACTATGATTCTGAAAACGAAGATTGTTTTCAGAATTTGAATGGTTCATTTTTAAGAGAAGTTACGATTACTGACTAAATTATTGAACCTGTTATCACAAAGGTCAGAAAAATTGTACTTTTTTTCAAAATGTCTGCAACAAGAAATGACAATTATTTACAGAAGTACGAAAAAATTGAGTTTGAAAAGTTCATTCATTTAATTATGGATTGTAAAACCAGATGGAGCAGCTTGTTGATAATGCTTGAAAGATTGACAAGTTAAAAAATTGTGTTAAAAAAGCATTTTTAGATCTCAATATAAATGATTCACTTAAGATGAACGACAATGAATATGAAATAGAATCTGATTTAGTAATACTTTTGACTCTAGTTAAAGCTACTGTGGAATTTCTTTGTCGTGGAGACGCAATTTTAATTACAGTTGACATTGCATTAGAATTCTTGTTAACAAATATAAAACAACAGCAGTTCGAAGTTGAACAACAATTTTATACTGCTTTGAGTCATCGAATAAAAGATAGAAGAACATCCCTAAGTAGCTTGGTTTACTACCTTCATCATGGTCAAAATATTTCATCAAAAATATAAGATGTTTTTGTATCAACTACAACTTCTCAAAATAAAAGATGCTGTTAAACCTGTTAAAGCGTTTAAATGCGACAGATACAATAACGGCATCAGACATGTGTAGTGATGTTCAGAACCAGATTTTATCAGCTGAAGAATGTTGTAATAGCTTTAAAACAATTAGTGAACAATTAAATGAAGCAATGGAAAAAAAGATTAAAGTCAATACGAAAACTACCTACAAGAGTGGAAAGTACAATTTCTAAAATTCATAAAGAAATTTTGTTATTTGAAAGTGGAGGCACAAGAGATGACCACCTTCAAAAAGTATATGATTATTTACTATCTTTTAAACCAACAGGTGGGGAGTGTGAATGAGCATTCTCAGTGACCGGTCTTCTATGCTCAAAAAAATCGAACTCGACTAAACGATAAAACCATTGAGACTTTAAGTTTTTAAGGTGGCATTTTAAAAAAATACAAGTTAATTTAATTATTCAGATTACTTTTCAAAATTCTGTATGTTATGTTATTTAATCAATGAATGATTTTAATTATATTTGGGGTTAAATATTTATTTTTAGTGTTTCATGAGTTTCAAACTGTTGGTTCTGAATATTGACACCTATTATAATGTTATTTAAGTTTTCACATGAATCCCGAGAATCCTCAGGATTCCCCGGGGACAACAATTTTCACTCCTGAAATCCTGGGATTGAATTTTTCCGGGATTTTGGCCATCCCTGGGTACAATATTCATGTACTGTGATTATCTTTCAGGTGTTTATGCAACCTTTTCCTACAGTAAAAGCTGGTTACAACGCTTTAAAAGCCGATACGAAATTTCTACTTAGTAGATCAATGGCGAATGCGAATCTGTGAACATGAATTCTTTCATGGAAGAGGTGTCTAAATTGAATCATGTCATATCATCTTATGACCGGAGAATGTCTATAATTTAGATGAAACCGGATTATTTTATAAATTGATTCCAAACCAGTGAGTGCGTATTTGCATTCTGTTGTACACTAACTGTTTCTTCAATTAAATTCTACAGTTGATTAAAGTAGTATTAAAGTTGATTCTGTCAAATAAAATCTTTTTCTTGTACATGTAATTTATAAATTTAATTTTGTTTTGTGTCTGACTCAGAACATTAGCATTCAAGTCACAGAAATGTCATGATATGAAGAATTGCAAACAACAAATAACTGTAGCACTTTGTTGCAATGCAACTGGCACTAACAAGAGGCGTCTTTTAGTGATCGGCCATGCCCTAAAACCTTGCTGTTTCCAGACTTTCAGTCCTCGTCATTACTGCAAATACACTGCCAATAAAATTGCATGGATTACAGCCTCCATCTTTCAAGAATGGTTGCACAAATTTAACGCGGCCATAAAGGAACAGCAATGTCAAGTGATCAATTTCCTTGATAATGCCACCTGTCACAAAGTACCAATGTGCAAGTCCATTATTTGCCACCAAATATGACCTCTAAAATCCAACAACTGGATAGCGGGAATTTTCAGAGTTTCAAGTGCCAGTATCGAAAACTGTAGCTAAGAAAAATAGTGAATTTGGCTGACCTAACCAACCTGTTGAGATCAACCTTTCTCAAGCCCTGCGCTTCAGTAAAATGGCATGGGATGCAGTTTCCTCACAGACTATCATTCACTGTTGGTACTATGTTAGCATTCGATTTTCATGTTTGCAGGAAAGCTGCACTGGTAAGAGTAGTTTGCAAAAATTGCTTCACCTTTTTATTTAATACTCTTTTTATGTGCAGAAATGGTCCCAGAAACAACTGACTTTGGTAATTTCTTCGAGTGAATAAGCCTCATATTAAACATTCCTTCTACAGAACTCATGAATTCCAGGAGTTCGCTAATGTTTACGCTCATCAAGAAATTGAGGTGGATTTTTCTGATAATTAACTTCTGTCTGTGTTTCCTGTAGACGATGAAAAGAAAGAGAGTGAAACTACAGAAATGTCATCCTCAGCATTCTTGTCACATACGATCCTAGAAGCAAAAACAGCTGCAGAAACTCTGTTATGCCTTTTTGAGTCTTCTGATGTTACCACATGTTCAGATATTGAAAACACTACGTCTTTACTAAAACGACTGTATTATATCTCCATTAATTCACAAAAGCAAACAAAACTCACTGATTTCTTGGCAAAAGTGTAAGTTTATATAATTTCTCCTCTTTGTTTAGTGTGAATTTTGTTTAGTAAATATATAAATATGTGGTTTTACACGACGTATACTGACTGAATTCGATATAACGTCACCCTCGCCTTCCGTCACATTTTTCTCAACAACAAATGGTGACATTATAACGAGGGTTGTCTGTAGTTTACACTTATCGATTTTCTTCTTTAATTTAAAGTTTATGTGCTAATCTGCATATTCTTGATATGGACATCAAACTTTTAAGGTTTCATCGACTCGTTGCACAATATTATGTGACAAAAAATCACAACGGACATCTTTCATCATATGGAACGAAATGAAACCACACTTCAGGAAATTACTTGAATACTTTCGGAATATTTTCCTGACATTTAAATCCATTTTCAAAAATGGTAGCTTCAAAATATTATCTATGTTGGTTAATATATAAGAGTATTTGAAAGGTAATATTTTGTATTAAAACGACACAATACTGTGGATCATATGCATTTAAGTTGAATTTTTAATGACAAATTTAATGTAAGCAATGCAAAGAAATTTCAGGAATAAACTTAAAATACGCATAAATTCAAAAGGCATATGTTTAATAATTCACCACTTTATTCTGCATAGAACCTTGATTCTCCGGTTAAATTATGTTTATCTCTTTAATTTTAATTAATTTTTTGACCCTCCGCTTCTGTCATAAGGTATTAAGCCTGAAACTTTTTAGGAGGTCATGGAACGCTGCTAGTACCTTCATTATCCTCTCCCCAACAAGAGATCGATACAGTCATATTTTGTCTGATAACAAACATCATCACAACATAACTCAACCTGAATGATTCATTAAGATATCCCAGCAATACTATCTCACCGTCGACTGCGGGTTGATCTAGCTTCCCTATGTAACGTTGATTAGCACCATAGCTTTCACATACCAGAGTACGAGCAATAGCCTTGTAAGAGGATTGCTAGTCCATGGGTACTATAATTTCTTGTTGGGCTAGAAACAGACTCAAACCCCCCTTCTAGTTTCCCAGGAACACTATGTGGAAGCATGTTTTACTGGCTTTCTCAGGTCACCAATGCAGCAGATGCCTGAATTTACTTTTTCCCCCATGCTTCACTCGTATTCTGTTAAGAATCACTGATCGAATTTTCACTTTTATAATTCTTAAAAATATTTTTTTAAAAAATATTGAATAATAACACTTTATAATTCTTAATCTTTTTTCAAGAACGATTAACAGAGTCATTCAAATTCGATTCGAATTACAATTTAACATCAAATCAACTCATGGACAACTAATATTTATTGACATACGAGGAATTCATTTACGGAAACAGATATAAACAACAAATTATAAGGGTAAATGTTCATAATAACTATTTCTTTTTACTAGAGTTGTTGACAAACCGATAAGACTAATTACAACGAAACCTTCAACAGCCAAGATGGCGAATATATTATTTTTTAAAGAAAACTTAGCATACAAAAAGGTTAAGATATTTATCTAAAATAAGTCATAGGCGCCCACAGGAAATTTTTTCCAGGGGGGGGGGGCAAAAAAACTTTCCTTAGGCAGAATTTTTCTAGGGGGCAAAATTTAAAACCTCTGGGTAGAATGTTTTGAAAATAGCAATTTATTTAATTATTCAGTTTTGTTTTAATCAAATTCAAAATTATAAAAAAATCACATTAATAAACAACAATATGCACAATAAACAACATTACAAAGAGAATATTCAAATTGATTATTATCAGAACACACATGTTTTTTCAAAGGTATCTGTCATAGGATATTGTTCCTAAATAAGTTTTTGTATACCATTTATTTTTCCGGCCATCAGAGAGTAAACAAGTTTATGAAAATAATCTTTAATTCCTTTTTATTCATTTATTTGATTATTAATCTATTTTTGGAATAGAATTTTCGGAATGTACTTTTCTCAGCTTGTTTATCTAATATATTTTTTAGATTTTAGCAGCCAAAATCCTTCTAGCATCCAATTATAATTTTCCTATTTCATAGTGAAATATTTTTTTTCAATTTTTTTAAACATTTTTGTACAGGGGGGGGGCAAATGTCCCACCTTGCCTTCTCCTGTGGGCGCGCATGAAATAAGTTAGATCGTTTTACAACTTTCTGTGTACATCCTTTGTAAAATACCTACAGAAAGATTTTTGAAGATCACATTTGTAGATTTTTGTTTTTTTTCCAAAGTACTTGAAAGTTATGTAAGTCATTCATTTCCTCAATATGTATATGTAGTGAGGTACTTATCGACTTAAGAACTTCCCACATTAGTTTCCAGTTGTGATCCAAAGATCTTATATATAACGCTTCACATGTCACTCTCTCCCAATAATTTTAAAATTGAGTGCACAGAATTTTAAAGTGTTGTGAAGTTATATCTCCTTTACAATGTCTACTATGTCCTGCAATGTTACTTCCACCTTCATTGCGACTGTGTTCCTGGATTCTCTTACAGAGATGACGTGAAGTCTCTCCAATGTATGTGGCGGAATAGAAGGAACTAAAAAGACACATCAAAAACGTGCTTACGGTCACGACACCGCAGTGACAATATGGTGACAAAACTTTCTGATGTCCCATGGAAAATTGTCACAAGACATATAAAACCGATAGATGGTTAAAGCAACATTTATTGATTGATCACTGAACCCAAGGTAGTACCAGTGGTACTAGTGCTTCACAAAATAACGTAGATAAAGGATGTACCAAATCTTCTAACCCAATCGCAATGCATGATGTGTCAGTACCCCTCGAGGGTACCGCGGAGATTAACTCAGGAGTGATTCCAAGGGGGATTCTCGACTTTCGGTTAAGTAATACAAATAATGTGGAGATATTTCGGTGTCCCTTTACTCATTGTACGAAACGTGTTTACACAACCAAAGCTCTACAGAATGACGGTACGAGGGCTCATGACTGGTCCTTTCTGACTGGGAAACCGAAGCGTGCCCGTGCACTGAAAGCTCGCATTCTTGTGTCTTAAGCCGTGCGAGGAATTCAGTAGTAGTCTCTGTATTGTCTATTTTTGGTTTCTACCCGATACAGAGCCTATGACTCACTACCCTGTACAGCAATGCTGGTACTGTAGTCTATACAATATACAGTTATCTGTTCAGTCAGAGGAGACTTATTAACTTTTAATTTCTTAAAATTTTATTTGATAAAAATGTATTAGATAATTTTTAAAATAAACATTAGTTTTTAAAATATATTAAATTCTATAATTTAAATCGTTTACTAAAATTATTAAAATTTACAATTATAAACTTTTAATTAATTAGTATTTAAATATATCATTAAATTAATCTTATCTTATAAAAGCCCAAGTCACTCACTGCTTCACTAACGCTCATATTATCTACTTACAATTGTAAGTAGATATTTATATTAATAATAATTCATATGGAAAATTATTAT
>MQRK01251126.1:19957-45014 GCA_001938485.1 Girardia tigrina
AAAGATTCTGATAAAAAAATCCAGAACAGAATTTTGGCGAAAGTCAAAATTCTAATTGAGTTTTGAATTTGTGATCAATATTCTTATTGATCGTTTTTTAATTTTATATTATTGTCATATTGTCATCTTGACATTTATCGTTTATCGCCTATGAAAATATCATCAGTGACCGTGAAAAAAAAGACAAAAAGCAAACAAAAAAAATCCAACTCTAATAAAAAAAAATAACGCATACTAGTCAAAACAAATAAAGTAAAAAAAAACGTCATGTACAAAAAATAAAAAAAAACAGAGCTCTGCACACTAACGAAAGCAGATAAGTAAAAAAATCATACAAGCTCCGCCTGCCAAAAAAATAAGTGATACACTACAGTCCCCAGGGATTTTTACCTCTTCCTACAACTGAATAAAGATTTTTGAGGAAATGTCTTTGATTGCACCAGTGATCCACAACAGCATGCCACAGATTTGATAAAATGGTATTTTGGACAGGGCACCTGGATAGTGAAAATGTGTAGAAGTTTCAGGAGCTTCTTATATTGAGAAAAAAAACTACAAAATTACAAAACATTTTATCAGGTGGATTTGAATGATGTTTAATTAATATAATTTATATTTTGTCAAGTAAATAGACATGAATTCTAAATGGATTTGTAAGACATTTGCTTTAATTTAATCGCATCTCTTAGATGGAGTTAAATCAAATGCAAGGCATCGACACTTGCATGAAGATGTCTCGAGAACTGACTAGGAAAAAGTACGGATCATATTGACGAATGACAAGGCATTTTTTGAAGAATATTTACGACTTTTTAAAAAAAAATTATTAATATTTTATAAATAATTTTTAACATAAAAAATTGCGCATTTAATGATAATTATTTCACAAATATGACTACATATATCTGTCTCAAGGCCAGGCTCATTAATTTAATTTTTAAAATATGATTATAAAGAACGCTAGAATATCTGATGGTTAATTAAATCACTTATTAAAACAAGAAATTATTGAGAACAAAATAAAATAAAATGTAAAGGTCAGTCCAAACTATAGACAAAATAGATAGATTTAACTGGATAGCTGTTCATTTGGAATATATAAGCACTTTAAAATAAAAACTCAGCACGCCTAAACAAATGACAACGAGATTCTCGCGTATAATGTAAAACATGTGTAAAATAATTAGAGAAAAAAGTGTATAATTATGAAATTGATTCTCGTTAATACACGAAAATTATTAAATTAATTTATTTTTATTCCATTATTTCAAGAATCGAGGTTCTACTAAATTTGGTAGTCATATTACTAATTTAATTAACATTTCGATGTCTGATTATTTTTGAAACCTGTGTCCCAAATGTTTGATTGATCGAGTTTGTAGATCATATTACAAATATAAAACAAGTCTAGAAAAATTCTTGGAAAATGAATTTTGAACACTCGTTAACAATGAGACTCGTGTCTTCGGTGACTAAACCCGGACAAGAAACTTCTTTCTTTGTATAAGAATGATAACATTTATAACAATATCAAGAACCAAATATTAGATGAGAAATGATTATATACCTAAATACTATGCTGACATATTTAAGATTTCTTATCAAGTTATTTATTAAACTTTATCAAGAAGCTTCAACAATTGAAAGTCAGAGACATGTACCTGTATTATTAACGACAATATCGCATTTGTAAATACTCCTACCTCACGGAACACTTGACCAAACAATTTACATAACAATTGTCGTAAAGCATTAAACTTGGTCAAAATAGAGTGTATCGATATTATCGTAATCTAATTATGACCAAACACTTATTATTCTGTTAGTGTGTATTATTATTGTAAACATTTCAACCAATAAGAATTAAACACGTCATTAATCAATTTGTACGATTAAAAAATCACGTCAAAAACTGTGTGCATTTTCAAATTTAAGACGAAAATTTGACAAATCAACTGTATTAAAACATCTTAAATAATATACAAACACATTGAAATTGATAGAGCTTCATCAGCATTCCTAATGCTATAAAATAGAAGGCGCATAAACCTGCATCGACACGCGCTTTAACTACATAAAACCAGCAGTATTTACAAATGAATATATGTAACTAGAATGCAACTGGAATCAACGGAAAAACATCTTCAACGATACATCTACACAATACCAAATACGAGACAAAGGACATTAGACATACACAATTTATCATAGATATGTACAATCAATCGCATACGCAAATAAATACACACACACACTTTCACACGCACCAATGTGATCTTCAAACGCAAACATAAAAAATAAATGCAGCATCATCATTTGTTTCACACTGCACAAATCATAATATGGATCGATCATACTATGATGCAGTAGCAGCCTTTAGAATCAATGTGTATATCTGTGTGTTCATTATTCATTTCTATATACCTATTTACAAAATTACAACGGAAAAAGCTACGAAATCGATTCTGATATTTTCTCTGACTACATTCACCGAAATTTAAATCACAGCCTTGGAAAATAAATTCTGCAATTTGATAATAGCACTTTTTTCTAATTCTATTTGACATTTTACATATAGTCAAAAGCGGCTATTATTTTCATACAGTGGTTATCACAACGAGTAGATATGGAACTGACTCTTCTGTCAATTTTTCATAGAGTTTCGATGAACAATTTTTCAATTGATTGTCTGAGAAATCACAAGGAGGAAATATGTGAATGACATAAGCGTTCTAAATAAAAGATAGTTAAATAAAAGATATAGATAAACATCAAATATTTTATTTCGTATCAACAATAACAATAAATATGTTAAATAAAATAAATCGAGTATTTTTTTCCATAAAATAGTTTCACAGAAGTCGAAAAATAAAAATCATTATTACGATTTTTTATCAATTGAAATTTATTCGGATAATTTGAATAAATTTAAATTTTTGAAAACAGTGTTCACTTTTTAAGGAATTTATTTTTGATTTCTATATTTGAAAAAAAAATATGACAGGACAAATTTGATATGATAAATTTACTAAAAATATTACTTGATAAATGAATTTAATTTCATTAATGAAATATTTTTCCAATTAATCATAAATTTTGAAAATAAAATTCATTAAACAATTTAAATAAATATTTAATATTTATTATTATTAATAGACAAAATGAAAATAGAAGTTGTTAAAATAGTTTATATAATTCCTCTGATATTTCGAGCGGGTCATATTCGTTTCCTATGTCCATCCAGTGTACCACTGTGACACGTTCAAACACTCAATCTTTTCTTCCTGTTTCCATGCCTGGGTCGAATTAAATGATTTTGAAAAGTGAACTGTCCTCAATATTCGAATAAAATTGAAATTTAGTACTGGTTCTAATTATCAAATACCATAAAAAAATAATTGTTTGAATTTAATGACGTTATTTACATATAATCAGATTCATATGAAGCATATCGCTTTGTTATTAAACTGAATTATAGAACTTGTCAATTATAACAAAACTGTTGTAACACACCACATAAATTGGTGAGTTGAGATTCTGGATATGTAATGTTTGCTTAAATTTATAATATTTAATCTGTCGTTGATAAGTACAATTTTCAAGTTTCATATATATATTAACATTTTTGAATTTCACAACGATTATCTGAAAATTTACGGTAAAATTATTCAAAATCTATACATCATGATTTACAGTCAAGTGAAAGCTCAGAGTACGTCGGTATTACAAATCATGACAAATCGATTTAATTTCAAACTAACAACTATTTAACATGACAAATTCTATTCAATTATTATTGTTATATTAGATTTATTTAAATAAGGAGAATATCAATCACTTATTCTGAGATTAGATTAAAAAAAATCAAGATCAGATTATAAAACATTAATTATTCAATCAAATTAAGTATTTAATTATTAATTCAATTGTAAATAATTAAATAAAGTTATTTCAAGAAATATTTTTCTAAAGATTATTAACACGAAAATGTTGAATTATTTTTCAAAAACTTCAAATTGATGATTATATATTTTTTTTATATTTTTAAAATGTTATAAAATTTTAAGGCAACCAATTTTTTGAAATAAAATTTGAATTTATTTATTTTTTCAATGGTCAAAATTAGAATTATTATTTAACTAAACAATCGACTTAATTTAAAGGAATAATTTCAAAATAATAATATCCTTCATTTCTCGACCAAATTTTTGAATAATTAATAGAAAAAAACAAAAATAATGAATATTAATTAATTAAAAGGAGAAATGTTATCATTAATATAGGTTTAAATAGTAAATGTAAGGTGGAAACTATACACATATGTCGATAAATATTGAAAATTAAATAAAAAATATAGATCACCTGCTGTGACTCCGGTATACAGATGTTAATGATACCAGCTGCAGATTTTTCCTGGAGATATTTAATAAAATTATCATTTAATATTGAGCTCGTCCGTAACAATTCATCTGATTTCTCTCCACCTGCGAGTGTCAAGCAAGTACAAAATTCATGTTGACGAGTTAACCGGCGCTGAAGACCTTCAAGCTGGTTCGGTTCTAGACGCATTCGTTGGACTATTCTCAACGGCTGTGAAAAAATTTGACCATTTGATATTAAATTCATGCTATTTTTTATTAGATTTTCATTTCCAGCAAGCATATGCATCTGCACAAATACCTCATCGTTTTTAAGGCACAATTTCCCCGTCCACCGAATAGGATAGTTTAGTTCAGTGTTTTTACTTTGTTTTAACCAATCCTCTTTCTCTTCGAATTTGGGAAATGGAATGTTAATGGGTCTGAGTATAACGGATGACGCTGTATTAGGAATTCCAGCAGCAATACCATTAGTTGGTGGAAGAGGTTGAAGCAGATTCGTAGTGACATTGGTTCTGTTTACTGATGCCGTTAGATACGCAGTAGTGATTGGAGACAGCACAGAGTTAGGATGTGCTAACTGGGATAAAATGATAGAATGACCAGAATTACTGATGGATGCCGTCAAACCGGACACATTTTGAGAAGCATTATTATCATTAGACGATGATTGTTGGCACATGTTTGGAATTTTTGATTTGGCTGGATTGACTTGTCTTTGCATTAGAAAATAATTATTTAGAGCTTCTACTGATGTTGTGGATAATTTGGTCAAATTTAAACCTGGAGTTGCTGCAATAGGAGATCTTGGGACAACATTAATGGGACTGGTGATAGGTTTATTAATTGAAGTTGTTAATGAAACATTAATCAATTTAGAAGTGGAATTATCAGGTGGAACGTTGGAATTTGAACCACTTATGATGGTCCCACATACTGGATTGGAGAGTGGTCGACTTGCTATTAATGATGGACTTGGCAAACTGCTATTCTGAGCCATTGGAGTCAAATTTCTCAGAGGCGCCGGAATCATAAGAGGAGTTAGAGAGTTTAATTTGGTTAACATAACTTCGGATGTCTGTACATTTGTGGCCGAAGTTTGTTGATTTTGAATGGTTATATTTGATGGCACCAAAGAGGATGCTGATACGATATTTGATGGAATAGTTGAAACGGCGAATTTACTAATCGGAATTGTCAATTGAGATGGAATTTTATTCTGACCAAGAGGATTCTGTTGACTGACAAGAGTGTTAACGGTCAATATCGAAGGAATTCCAAGGACGAGGTTAGTAATACCACTCATATTTCCAGCTAACTGATACATCGGTGGTTTCACATGATTAACGCTTACTTTTTTCTGTTTGTTTATGTCTGGATTTGCTATCGACACCTTTACGCTATTTACGGATTTATTGACTTCCATTTCGCATATTATAGGTTGTACTGAAGCTACAGTAGTCGTCGGAGAATTATTACTCATTTTATTGATAACTTCATTCATTGTTTCTTCAAGTGATGACAAATCTCCAGGTTTCGAAACGGAATTCATCTCACCGGAAGTCGTTTTAATGGTTTCTCCATCACCAATGATATCTCCATCGAGAGTGGATTTATTTGACACTGCATCAGAAACAGAAGAGCTCATCGAACTTTTGACAACATTATCAATAGTTTCGTCCAGAGATTGCAGTTGGCTGTCAGATTTTGCACTGTTGTGACGAGTTCGCCGACCAGTTGACTGATTGCTGTTGCTTTCTTCCAGTTGTATCGGTCGTTTAGCTTCTAACGGTTTAATTAACTGGCATTTTTGAGGCTGAGGAGTTTGATATAGCTGTTCTTGTAGCTGACTATTTGTAAGAAATACGCAGCCTGGTGAGATACCTGGCATAGTAACTTGTGGAACGGTTGTAATAACTGAGGTTGTGATTAAACGATTAGTCAAATCAACGTCTAAAGGAAGAATTTGTCTACAATCTTGACTAGGAGTTGTTATTGATTTTCCTAAAGATATATTGGAAGTATTCGGTTTTTTACTTCTTTTGCACATTAACTTGTCTTTATTTAGTGAGTTTGCTAGATCGGTTTCCTTTTTGATTTTGTCAATTATATTTTTAACGTAAATTGTGACTTCATAATCTTTCTGTTTGCTACTAGAACTGTTCACTTTACAGGCCCTAGAAGAAACAACTTGAGATTGTTTTTCTTCTTCGGTTACAATTACAGCAGATTCTGACTGTGGTAACCCAACTGGACTGACTATTGAGTTTTGAGCTAAACTGATCAAATGTTCGGCTACAGACTGTACTTGCTGATCGGTCTCACTAGCAGTAGTATTTGTATAATCGATATCGATGTTTGGTTGTGTCTTCATTGTCATGAGAATTTGAGAAGCAGAGTCGACATCAGCAGGCAATGGAGGATCAATCTCAATTTGATTTGGATCATTCGTTGATTCCTGCAAACCGTATTCCACTTCAACAACGTCTAAAGTGTGTTGATGATCATACAACACTATTTCTTCCAGCACATTAGTTTGTTGAGATGAAGGTATATCGTAAATTGATTCTAGTTGACTGGGAGGTTCTTCATTTATACTGGTTGGACTAGTAGTGACAAACTCATCGTCTGGTTGTTTTTCAAGATATGGTAAATCTTCTGATAAAACAATCGGTTCTGCGATTGGTCTCTTTTTCAATGGACCTTCGTTCGGTCTATGTTGAGACCTGTTTCTGTATGATACCACTGATTGAGTAACTGTGTTGTTTGACTCAATTACCTCTTTATTATTGGACACTGAATTAGTATCCTTTGAATATTTCGGACTTGAACATTGGGATGAGTTATGTGGACTACTCAAATTGAATGATTCAGCAGGAGCTTTACTTTCATCTGTAATAGACTCGTCTTTAGTATTTTCTTCAGCTGTTTTCATGCTAAAGAAACTATTTTGATTAGTCATGTCAGACTTAATATCGGAATAATCTGATGATAACTGTGGTTCTTGGGACTTTCCACACGGAGTAGTTTTACAGGAATTACTATCAGAAAAATGACTGCTACTCAAATCAGACAATCGAGTCCTCTTTCGTTTAGTAGGGACACATTTCTTACTCGACTTACTCGTCCAATATTCACTGTCTTCACTGTCCATCGCGTCTGAACTGATCGCATTTGCTAACGAATTCATATGCTTTATTCGCCGCTTTTTACTAGACGAAACTGACTTTTTACTGTTTCTCCTTTTAATCTTATCATACATGGATTCATAATTACCGATGTCCGACGATCCACTGTCTTTTTCGAAATCATCATCAAACTCACTCAAATCCTCATTATTCTCATCCTCCAACTCCTCTTTTACATCATTGTCACTGTTAACATTTTCATAGAAATCCCGATCTTTATTTCGTTTCGATGATTTCTTGATCTTTTCGTTTTTAATTGATTTATTTTTCCTATTCGAAGCGATTTGTTTCAAATTGACTTTCGATTTCGATTTTTTATTGATCGATAATTTTGAACTAGATTTTTTCTTATCTTTGTAGAGTTTGGTTGATTTTTGATTAGAATGATTTGATTGGTTGATTTTCCCTGATTTTTTAGACATGCCGATTTTATCGGTGTTACTGTTTCTAGAGCCGCCACTGTTATTATTGTTACTGCTATTACTGCTATAATTAGCGATATTTGTCGAGGGTGAACTTTTTGACACAACGGAATTCTTCTCTTCATACTTCGAATATGAGGATGAAGAAATGGAATTTTTTGATGATTTTTTTACTTTTTTGATGGGTGCTGAAGGATATGTTTGAAATAACGTATCGTCGAGAATTGGTCCTGATTCCACTTTGATTTTTTTACTGGGTTTTGTAGAATATTCAATACTGTCTTCTGATTCCGATTGGGATTTACGTTTTAAGGAATTTGTTGATGATTTTTTAGAGATTTTGGAAGTGGTATTTGTGAGGTTTAGAGTGCCTGTTGAGTCGGTATTGCTTGTATTTATAGTCGAATCTTGAGAGAGAGATGATTTTAACTTTCCAATGGAAGGCATTTCGGAGGGTTTAGATGTAGCGACAGTTGTTGGAGCGGACTTTTTCAAAATTGATTTCATTGGTTGAGTTGAATCGTGAAGTATAGTTGGGGTCGAGGTTGTACTGCTTATAGTCGCTGTGGGAGAAATTGTTAAAGTAGATGGAATTTTTGAACTACTGATAGAGCTGGTAGTGGTGGAAACAAATCGGGAATTGTAGGTATTTAAAGTAGGGCTCAAATGAGAAGTATCCACACTGAGTTTAGTATCTAACAATGGAAGAGTTGAATTCAGAGACGATCCATATCGAGAAAAAAGTGTTCGGCGTTCAATATCATTAGCTCCGAGATCAACGGTCCGAAAAGGTAATGAAGAAGTATTTGTCGACACAATTGATGAATAATTACACGTCAAGTGATCAGTGGACGGTAGAGAATCGCTAAGTAGATAGGATTTCGGTTTCGTTTGGTTGAGCATTGTTTTGATGAATTCCGATGTATTGGAACTATTGTCACGATTGATATTCGAATAACCAACATCGAGTAAACTGGATGAAACAGACATAGATGACATAGAAATAGTGGTCGATAAACATGTTGGTGATGATATTAATCCAACATTGTAAGAAGATGGGGTCGAACAATTTCCAATTGTATCACAAACTTTCTTCCGGATTCGAAATTTACTATAATCCAATGTCCGAACCGTTTGTTCTGATCGATTTAGTTTAGCATCCAATTCTCGAATACGTTTATCGACTTCTGAATCGATATTACTAAAATGATCGAGATCAGAATCACTAGTGGAATCTTTATAAGTGTTAATAGGGGGCATGGAAATATTATTAGAATCCACATTTCGGTTTGTTACAGCAGTTGAAATAACAACAGATGACACGGGCAATAAACTATGTTCGACAGGAGACAGCGAACAATAAGTTGTTGAAACTGAGCGGACATTGTAACTGGGATAATTGAGTCTGGGATCACGGCACTGATTCGATGAAACACAGTCGCTAATTGAGCTATCCAAACTGGACGATATCACACAAGATGATAGCAGCAATGATGATGACGATGATGATGATGAAGATGATGATGGTTGTGAAACTGACGAATCTAATCCAAATAAATGCATCGAAGAGCTCGTTAAAATAACATCCTTCATTGACGATTGCGATTCTTGTGATTCGAGCTTCACATGAACATCCGACGTTAGAGATGAGAGAGGAGTAACGATGGGTGTCACAGACGAGAGAGAGACACTAATGGGACTTTCATCGTCTTTAGTTGAATCACTAATTTTTATTTTATCGACATTAACAGATGTTGTTGCAATGTTTTGATTAGCTTTTAAATCAATTGATGACTTGAAAGAATCGGTAAGGGGTTTTGAATCGTGAATGGTAGACCGCTTTACAGTTTGATTAGACGATTCAGTGACGACCGGTGAGGAGTGAGGCTTTTGAGACTTATAGCTACTGTTTTTCACTTCTTGATCAGTGACTTTACAAGTCGATGATTTAAGTGATTTATTTACCGCGTTAATATTCGTGCTGTTGGAACTCACAGCGGATGCTTCTTCACTCAACATTGACAATTCTTGCAACAGTTTTGCTCGTTCTCGCTCTAATTTCGAGAGTGTATCAGCAGATTGTGACACGTTACTGTTGGCATTCGATGACACAATATTCGATTTCACCGAATCAGTTATTGAGACCACAGATAAATCACTGTTGGTTTTCGAGTTGTACGACATCGGTCCGGTTAATTTGGAATTACTGACGGATTTGGAATTTGATTTTTGGGCGGATAATCGAATCTGATCACTGTTATTCGATTTGCGAATTCGATTCTTTTTAATAGATTCATCGTTTCGATAGTTTCGCTGTTGGCTGATGGAATGACGAGAATGTGGAGAATTGCTGGCAGAAAGACGTGAGCGACTGCCGGATTTCGATCGATACTGAATATATCCATTATAATCATATCGATTGGTTTTATTCCAATTGTGAGTTTCTGATGTTCGCTCGTATCGCAAATTTCTGGTTTCATGAGAATCGACGACTTTAGACCGACTGGTCCGGTAATCTCTGCTCGTTTGTCGATAGCGTTTCGAATTGAGGTTAAAACGAGGATTGTCAACACAGTAATCCACCGATGACGACGGAGACGGACTGTAGCTTCGATTGTGATTAGAATGCATAAATCCAGTTTCGGGGCTTCGACGGTGTTGATAATAATTATTCGAGCTCGATATTGGTTCGTGTTTCATGTCATAATAATCATTACCGTACCGATAATTTGATTTCCGAGTGTTGTATTGTTCCGTTGGGAATTTCTGATTGGAACGAGAATACCGGATCGGGGAATGCGTGGGTGAATAGTCATCGTAATGTCGATTGCTGGGTTTTGTATACCGATAATCGTCACTGTATTCCTCTTCCACCCCGTACCCGTCATTATAGAGCCGCTGATGACCGGATTTTCTATGCCGAGACGACCGAGCTGAATAAATATCCTCATAATCCTCATAATCACTCTTGTTTTCATATCGATCAAAGGATTGCGGTCGCGCTTCTTCAAGTAATCCGAGATATTTGGAGTAGGAAATCAGTAGATTTTGTATTTTCTCTGTTCTAATTGATAAAATATTAATAACAATACTAGAAAATAATAATAAAATAAATTAAAATTGATGAGAAAGCCGAAAAATGAACGCAGAAAATAACAACAACAAATGTAAAATAAAACTCGACTCACTGATATGGATCGGCGTAATTCTTCAGTAAATCATGCGAATCCAATTGACACGATTTCCGAAGTCGATTCATAAACGCCATTTGATATTCGTTACTCGCATAATCCACTTGCATTCGTTTGTTGTTATTATTATTGTTGTTGTTGTTATTGCTGTTTGAGCGCTCACGAGTGTCCGTTAAAGCACGCTGGGCGTCTTCTACGCAATCGAACTGGATCAACGCACACAAATACTCATTGTCGGGAATGACAATCATAATCGGTCCGTAACGTCGAAAATGCCGTCTGAGAAACGCATCATTGGCATTCCGTTGCAAATTTCCGATCCACAGACAATTAGTCGGTTGACTTTTACCAAATCCAAGTTTCACAGATTTATTATCGATTTTAATGTTATCTTGATTGCGTAACGCTCGAACGACACTCGAAATATCATAGTATTGAACGAATGCGAATGACGTATCGGGTTGATTGCTTTGCGTTTTAATATCGATATCCTATGGAAATTGAATTTCAATTTCAAAAATATAAAAATCATATTTTAATTATTCTCACTATAATTTCTCCGTATTTTTTAAACGTTTTCTTTAAATCCGATTCTGTCACAGAACCGGTCGTTAATTTTCCGACAAAAAGCGTTTTTGTGGCTTTGGGATGATATTCGTCCATCGCGTGTTCCGGGGGACATAAATCCGGATCGATATAGTTGAATCCGTTGTGTTGTTTGGCTTTGATTTGATTTCCGAAAAAGATTTTTCCCTGGGACGCTTCGAACGCTTTTTCCATATCTTCACTGCGTTTGAACGAGATAATCGCGTACCGACCACTCGCTTGACCCATGACGGTGACTGAGGTGATTTTGCCGTGTTTTTTATACTCGTGAAATAATCCCTCTCTTAAACTCGTATCGGAAGATCTTTGAGACAGATTTTCGATTAATAATCCACAGAGATCTTTATTCAGACATTGTTTATCGGTTTCTGTGGAATCGGAATTCGAAGTATTTTTGTTTCGTTCGTTTTCATTCGATTCGTAATTGTTATTATTAGCGTTCGGTTCGTCAACTCGTTTTCCAGTTTGAATTCCCGGATATCTTGAATTAACGATCATTAGAATTCGTATTTTTTTAAAAACGGAAATTATTTTTTTTATTATTTTTTATTAAATTTCCTTATCTCATTATCACAATCATCATTCGGCTGCCATTTAATGCAAATAATCGATTGAATTATTAGAAATTATAAAATCCATTATAAAAATAGAATATTGATTTATTTATCAAATTAATATGTATCTAACAGAAACGAAAGATTTAAAAAACAAACAATTTTATTACTAATTTTAATAATAAACGAATTAATTAAAAATAAAAAAACGTTTTTTTTTCGGTGTATTGTAAAATATTACTTGGAACAATCGTCAATTGACGATCCAAAACTACTCGTATTACTGCTGTTGCTCCTCGACCGA
Organism: Girardia tigrina; assembly: GCA_001938485.1. NCBI lineage: Eukaryota > Metazoa > Platyhelminthes > Tricladida > Dugesiidae > Girardia > Girardia tigrina. The sequence continues at coordinate 32,602 of MQRK01251126.1, forward strand.
GACGACGTCGATGGTTTGTCGACGTTTTTATCTTTATTTCTGTTTTTCGGAATTGAAAAAAATCACTTAAAAAATGACTAAAAAATCGAATTTTTTTCTACTTTTGATTATTATTGTTGATATTCGATGAATTGTTTCCCGTTAATCCCAACGCGTTGATTCCCGGCTCGCCGTTCGCTTCACAATATTCCAATTTCAATGGAATATCCAATAACGTTTTGACGCTTTCAAACGCTTTTGTCGACGATTTACAATCGATAAATGCGACAATCGCTCCGCGGGAGTTGTTGTTCTGATGGATTCGGATTGTTTGGATTTTGCCATGACTATTTTTAATATTTGTTTCAATTTGGAAAAGGAAAAAAATAAATATTGAAATTTTTTAACTCAATTTTTCGTAAATAATTAACGAAAAATTTCAATAAATTCAACAGAAAAATCAAAAAAAAACGTACCTTTGAAACGTTTGTCTGATGTCGGTTTCTTCGCAATTTTTCGGTAAATTATTAATCCATAAATAACGAGTGATTTTCATGATTTGAAACAAAGAGAAAGTAAATCTTTCGACAATTTATTCTCTTGTTGTTGTTGACTTGGGTTCCTTTTTTTTATTTGAAAAAGACAAATTAAGATTCTTGTTCCAATTGTCGTTTGTTCACCAGTAAATCATAAAATACGAAAAAAAATACGTTCTCGATTTGTAATTATTGGAATCGTTTTATTTATCCACAAAAATTAAATATACACGGAAAAAAATTGTGATTATTGTTGTTGTTAATGTAATACCGATCACGAAAAATTAGCAAAAATTTTTATTTACAAATGCAATGCTAAAATAGAGTAATCGAGAAAAACTTATACAAGTGTGTGTGTGTATAATTGATTCCATTAAAAATCGATAATATATTCTAACAAAATAACATAACGTAAATACACACATAATGTAAGTAAGCGATGAGCAAGCGATTATTTTTCTGACCGAGTGTTGTTTGTGTGTGTGTGTTGGAATTTGATTGGTGTAATTAATGGTAACATTTGTGTGTACTAACCACTCTTACGTACTGTGTAGTGTAGAGAAAATATTGATGTCCTATCAAAGAATTGACTGTATATTTAGCAGTAACAAAAATGGCGACTGTAAACCAAAAATTTTAATTTTTACTTATTGTATTTATTTCGAACACGAAAAAAAAGCAAACCCGTTTTTACAAATATACAACAACAACTACAATATTATTGGAAATTTACTTTGCATTATTATTATGAAATCTTCTTTGAATATTTTTTTATAATTATTTCTAATTAAATTGGAATTTATTTGTTAAAAAAAAATTTAATAATGAGAATGATGACTCCCGAAAAAAAAACAACGAGGAATATATATTTAAAGCTTTACAAATCGGGTTTTTATTGTTTTATTTACGAATAAAACATGTTTGAGGAAGTTTCGAGAATTTGGATTATTACTCTATTTTTTTAAAAAAATTTAAATATTTTTTTGGAAATATTTTACAAATTTTAAAGAAAATTTTATTACTTTTTAATAGTGATTTTTTTTAAACGGTATGATGAATTTGTGATTTTTTATTTTTATAAACAAAATTTGTTTTTTTTTATTTGATTATCGATTGTTTTTGTTGGTTGTTTTGTTTATTTTTCAAATAATAATATTTTTGTTGTTTACACTTAATTCAAACGATTATGAAATTTAAATTTTGAAAAAAAAATAATTAGTAAAAAGTATTTTTATTTGTTTTTCTGAAAAAAAAATTTATTGAAAATTTGGAATTGGAATATTATGGATTTTTTTTGTGGAAGAAATGGAATCTATTATGAGTATCGTTACTAAAAATATCGACAAATGAAAGCATTAATTAGCAAACAAAAATTGTTATCTGATTTTCATCCATTTTAAGAACGATTTGTTAAATTGAGAAATGTAATTTTATCGTTTGTAGAATCTCTATTTGCGGTGAGATGTGGAATATGAATATATATATATTTGACGATTGTTGGTGTAGGTGGAATCGGTTCTGGTCGGATAAAATAATTACCTTGAAATTATCAAAATCGTCATTAATAAGTATTTTTGTGTATTTCGAAAATGTTTCTTATTTTTTATTAACATTTTTAATTTAAATGTTTTATAAGTTCCTTTAAATGTTACTCAGATCTGTAATTGATGTCAATGATTAAAAATGTTTATAAAGGGTTTTCACTTGAGATTGAGATTTTCATCCATTACTTAATATATCTTTTGCTTTTTGTGTAATCATTGAAGTCGTTTACTTTTCTGAAAATTGTTAACTTTTTAAATTAATAAAGCCGTCCGGTGAAAATAAAGGGTTCTCAAGAATAATTTTTTAGGAATAACATATTGTTAACACAAAATACAGGGGTGGTCATTAGTCGCTTCACCCAGTTTTAATAATAATAAACACAAAACTTTTGAGATGTGGATCGGCAGGAGAGGAACCACTGAATGGCCTCCACGATCACCTTGTGATTATTCAATGTGAGGTATCCTGAAGGAACGCGTTTACTCACAAAATGTTCTAACCATATCTGAGTTGAAGGAAAGAATTACTACAGAATTTACAGCCTTGAACAACGCTAAAGATTTGTGCCGACGAATCTGTCACTCTGTTCAGAGAAGAATTCAGTTGTGTATTAAATCTGAAGGACAACACTTTGATGATAAGATTTAATTGTTTTTGTTTTGAAATTATTATTCTACGCTGATTAAATAAAAGTTGTTAGATCATTTTGAATTTTGTGTTTATTATTATTAAAACTGGGTAAAGCGACTTATGGCCACCACTGTATATTATATTTCTTTACATATACAACATTTCATGATCTCTGGAAAAAATCCGGGCGATATGTCAAATTATGCGAGCGAGTTCTACCGGCGTCAAGCCAAAAATTCTGATTACGCGTGCGGACTTCATTGTGTAAAAGTGAATAATTTTTTCGAAAGTAATTTTATTTCAGGATTTCATGAAAAGCAAAGATATATTTGCAGGGGCGCAACCAGAAATTCTCATTGGGGGGTGAAAAAAATAATTTTAACACAATTTCTAATATTATATTGATTTCTTACAATACAAAGTCTAGCCTTCTTTTAGTTTTAGAAAATAAATTTGAATTTGAGTCGAATTTTCAAATTAAATTAATTTCATTTTTATTATTTTTATAAATTTTAAATATAAATAAAAAATTTTGTGGTTCGAATGCACCTTTACACCCTCTATCATTGTTGAATGGATAAATACCATTTTTGTTATTTTATATTTATTATGTGTATTGCAAGCAACTCAGGTATTTAAACACTATTAATACATATTTTAACGACAGGAAAATGGTTGTCACAACTAATTCTTACTATTCGAAAAGTATTTGCCTTTTCTGACTCTAGATGGTTTCAGAATTACATGGCTCGTGTAATTTAAGGCGTAACTCTTAATAACGTTAGTTATTAGCTGACATTAGTATGTAATAAAGTTGGCTTTTGTTTTATTCAGACTTAAATTGAGCCTGGAAGATTATTTAAGTTTCTGTAGAAGTTAGATAAATAATTTTTTTATTTGTGAATAAAATATTGTTAACACAAAATATCTTATATTTATTTACATTTTCAATGTTTCATAATCTCTCGAAAACCTTGAAAAACCCCCGGCGATAGGTCACATTATACGAGCGAGTTCTACTACCACCAAGCAAATAGTAAAAATTAGTCGGTATAAAGATGTACAATGCAATTTGTGTTGTTTATGGTCAAAGTATGGTATTAAATACTACAGTCAGCAGAAGGTTTAATTGCTTTCGTTCAACAAATTTTAATCAATCGCAGAAAAGTTTATTAAGTTTTGGTAAACGTCATGGTATCGTCAATTGATGATACTTTCTTGATCAAGGAAGTAAATAACTATCACGGGCGAAGAAAGATGGATCATATTACTGTGTCAAAGCTCAGATTTATACAAAAGGAAGTTATAATTTGTATATACATATATGTAAATATTTTGCAAAAACTAAGAAAACTTGACTAAGAAGTGTATTTGTATGAAATGATTACCAGAACCCCTGAATGATGTTAAATTAGTTTCAGAAAGGGGTTTGTTCAAGAAAATTGTCACAGTTTTTTTCAGAAACCACAAAAGTTTTACAGTGACAAATTTATGATGTTTCAAGATAATTAGTATCTGCATATTTAGTTTAATGAAGTTCTGTTAAAATATTAAGAAAATGTTTCAACTTTTATTTTAAGTCTCCTTGTTTTTTTCAATTTATATTAGATGATTTTCCATGTTATTTTAATTTATAAAATAATTGAAATTAATGCTGTGACATATATCATATGATATCAATAAGATAAAATCACATTTAGAACGGTTATTCAACAAATACATAAAATAATCGGTTAATACGTTTATGACCGTGTCTCAATTTCGTTGGGATTTAACATTGTGGCAATAAAAGTATCAAGGTGATAAATGTTAATAAAGTTATTTTGAAATTTCAGAAATCTTTTGTCATGTTATTCATATATTGTAAGTCTAATAATTAAAAAAAAAAATTCACGAGGGTATGATATTTTATATAAAGTTATGCTATCAACGTTCTCTAAAACAGTTATTTTACTAAGCACCTTTTTATTAACTTATTAGCAAATTGATTTTTCATTCACTTGTATGAAACAGAAACTGTCTGACATTTTTTCAGTTCATCCACAAGTGTTATTGTATTTGTAAAATTCATGAATAACAAAGTCAGAAAAATAAAATTATTAAGCCTACCAATCCGTTATATAAAAATATTTTAACATATTGTTAAATTGGTTATAATTCAAATGTGCTAAGTAAACATTTTTACATTTATAGTTTGACCATTTATGTGAAGTAATATGTTGATAATGAAAATGCGTTGTTAATCCGTGCAAAATTCAAAGGTTCAATTTGTATGTGTATGAATGTATTAATTTTACATAAAAATAGTCAGATATATTATTTAATTAACATTTGGATTATTATTTTGACAAATTCTAACATATCACTCCTGAGATTGTAATTTTCTAATTCATTGTCACAGTGTTATTTTATTTTCTTGACAATTATAGCGAGAACAAACTTACAGATCTTGAAAAAACGATCAGTTATAAAAGCACTATTTGTTTGTACGCATATGACCTAAAATGACACTGCAAGACATTCATCCTCGATTTTCTCGGTTGATACGTTCCCTGAAAAATCACGTAAATCAAAACGTAGAACTCATACAAAAAAAGAAAATAGGTTCTCGAAAACTAAAAATCGATACTTGGAATTCGTTGAAAACCTAAGATTCGTACCAAAATCTGCGTAAACTGAAACCAAATGTACATGCTAAATACAAAAGATATGTGCTCTTTTAAAGATTATATAAATATATATTTAAGTGTTATATATATATATATATAAAGTGTTAATCATAACATATATAAGCTACTAAGTTATAATTAATAAAAAATATTAATCGCTGTCGCTATCAACATCTGGATAAAATAGTCCTTTCTTCCATGTCACCTAAAATATACTGTTCACTCTTAATTTCATTTTTGGTTAAAGCATCTTTGTTGTTTTGACTGTAAAGTCTGCTATTAATTATTGTTTTTTTTAATTTTGGTCAATTCTTTTAAAATTTCTTCATACTGAACACACGAGTTGTTGAAATTTAACAGGACATTCAAAATTTACTAAATTGATTAATTCTTCTTCATCTAATTCCTCTTCTGTAAATAATTCTCTTACATCGTTCACAATCCAATCAGTAAAACTTAGCTTTTAAAAATAATTTAATTTCTTTAAAAAATGAATATTTTAATAGATTGAATTATTAAAGAGTTTACTATATGTAAAAATTAGTTTTTAAAAGTAATTTAATTTCTGTAAAAATCGAATATGTTTTTAATAGTTTGAATGATTAAGGAAGTTTATTTTTAAGAAAATTAATTTATAAGAACAGTTACAAAAGTATGATGAAATAACAAAAAAAATAGATTGGGATTTAATTTCCTTAAAAAATATTTAAAGCTATAATTTATTATACTTAGAGTATAAAATTTCAATTACATAAAATTATATATCAATATTTATATTGGAAAAACGATATCTGGTTATGCTAAAAATGAAACATTGTTCCTCAAAAAATTGTTTAAAAAATCATTGTTTGATAGAAATACAATTTGTTATTAATGAGTTATAATTTTGGTCAAGAACCCAACATGTCTACCATCGCCAGCAGCTCTGAACAACTAATTTTGAGGCTCATACCAGACAAATTTAGGCGACAAGATAATGTTGAAACATTCATTTCGGTTTACGCAAGATACTTCAAAGTGGCCAAAGTATCGGAAAGTTTGCAAGAGATATTGGTAATTGGTTTATTGTCACATGAACTCGTACCAATATACGAAAGCGTGGGTCCCGAAATGAAGGGATATGAAGCACATCTACGACAAGCTATCCAGATGAAAAGCACGTTAAGGGATGATTTGATAGAGGCGGTAAATTTCGAGAGATCTGGAGAATCAGTGGAGGAATTCTTCATTAAAGCAAAAAAGTTGGGCGCAAAATTGATGAAAGATGAGTGGACAGAGACGGAGGTAGAGAAATGCCTTCTGATTCACGGGTCAAAAGATAGTGACGTGAAGAAAAAAATCAGATTTAGAGAAGTGAAAAAATTAACAGAGGACGTCATAAAGAAAGTTGAGAAGTCCGGAGAATGGAAAAACCGGTGCACGCAATACGACCAACATATAGAGATGTGGTCAAAACAGGCACGACGACGGAAATGGCAAGAAGAAACATGACGAGGAAAGGAGATACCTTCGGAAGATGATCTTCTATGAAGAACAACATCACATGTTGGAACTGTAAGGAAGTAGAACATAAAAGTTTTGAATGTAAACGTCAGAGGAAGATCACGTGCCATGCATGTGGAGAAGAAGGTCATGTGTGACGCGAATGCAACAATGTAAGATGTGGAAGATGTAACAATCCATAGATAACAATCCAACCCGCAACAATAATATAAATACTAAAATTAAAAAAAAATAATCAAAAAGAACAGAGTGAACCAAACCCCATCAGGAACCAGAAAGTAAGTCAGAAAGTCGTGAAATTTATAAAAAAAGGAATCATTTAGTGGTAGAGAATTGCTAATAATTAATAATTGTGAAAATGTTACAATTACAAAGGATAAATTACAGGGCCGACCGAGTGTAAAAGTTAAAATAGAAAACATAGAAATCGAGTGTTTACTGGATACAGGTGCAGCGTTGAACGTTATGACGGAAGGAATATTAAAAAAACTTAAATAACATAAGATTTGTAATAGTGAAAAATTTGAGACCAGAGATGATCGGAGGAATACCATTGATGAAAGAGTTCGGAATANAATTACAATGGAAAGAGCGGAATTATCAGGAAACAGAGAGAACTAACATATGTGAAATTGAAGCTAAATTTTGAAAAGAAATCACCAACGAAAATCGCGTTCAAGAGGCATTAAAAGTGATAGACACAAAGAACGGTAAAAAACTAGAGAAAATAATTCACGAATATGGATGAGTATTTATGGCAAACGATTGGGATATAGGTCGTACAAACTTACTACAACACCAAACAGAGACAACAGGGGGACCCATAAACATAAAACCGAGAAGACAGCCGGTTCATCTGGAAGACAAACTAGAAAAATTTGGAGAAAAATGGAATAATAAAACCATGTAATTCTAAATGGAACACACCAATAGTATGCGTGTGGAAAAAGGATAAGGACGAAATCAGATTGTGTCTGGATTTTAGACAGTTAAATCGAATCACTAAGCGTCAAGCATTCCCCATGCCGAATATAGCTGAAATGATGGATAGATTACACGGTACCAAATATTTTAGTACAATAGACTTAGGGAATGCATACTATCAAGTAGAATTGGACAAAGAATCACAAGAAAAGACGGTGTTCTCCACCAAGACAGGACAGTTTTATTTTAAACGGATGCCTTTTGGCATAGCCGCAGCCCCAGGAACATTCCAAGAACTAATGACAAAGGTGTTAAAACCAATAAAGAAAGGGGCATCAGTTTATTTGGATGACATACAAATAGCAACAAGTACAATGGAAGAACATTACAAGGTGATAAGAGAAGTATTTGAGAGGATACAACAAACAGGACTAAGAATAAAACCAGCGAAATGTAAAATGTTACGACCGGAAGTAAAATTTCTGGGACACATAATAAATGACCAAGGATATAGACAGATCCAGAAAAGATTGCAGTGATAGAGAATTTCCAAAGGCCGAAATGTATTAAGAATTTGAGAAGTTTTTTTGGGAATTTGCAACTATTATAGAAGGTTTATTAAAGGATATGCAAAGAAAGCCAAAGTATTAGAAGGAATGTGTGGTTTAAATAAAGAAAAGTTAATGAGGATGGATGCATGCGAAATAGCGTTTAAGGATATGAAGGAAGCATTGATAACGGCACCAATTCTGAGCTTCCCAGATTTCAAAAAACAACTTATTCAGGATACAGATGCCAGTTTTGATAGTATAGGGGCGGTACTGTCACAGATAAGTGATTCGGTGAAAGAGTAAGTAATAGCATATGGATCACATTCAATGTCAGCACATGTATAACTAGGGAAGAACTTTTGGCAATTTTTTTTATTTTTGCCAGCATTTCAACCATTATCTGTACGGGAAGAGATTTAAATTGAGAACGGATCATAAAGCTATAACGTTCATGTTTCATACAAAGAAACCCTTAACGGCTAAACTCCAAACGTGGATGAATTACTTAAGTAGTTTGGATATCGAAATAGAATATAGAAAGGGAGTGCTGCACGGTAACGCTGATATGTTATCAAGACAAAATTGCGACACATGTACACAATGCCAAATGGAACACGAAGAAGCGAAAAAAGGAAAAAAACAAGACGAGATTATTAGCAGTGACTACAAGGAGTCAAGCCAGTGCGGGTATGAAAGAATGGATACCGAAAGAAAAAAGAAGTGATCTTATTATACAAACACATAGATTATTGTACCATACGGGAGCCGAAAAAGTATACCAATATCTGAGGGACAAGTTTGACATGGAAGAAGAAAAGAAAACGGTAAAAGAGGTGGTAGGATCATGCATGGAGTGTCAACGAACAAAGACAATAAACACAAAGAAAAGGAAGAAAACATAAAAATAACAACATCAGAAATATTTGAGAAAGTTTATATAGACATCTGCGGACCATGAAATGAGATATTAAGAAAAGAAAGATACATCTTGGGAATAATTGACCATTTCAGTAAATATGTGAGCTTGACACCAATTAAAAGACAAAATGAAGAGACAATAGTACAAATGCGATTACAGAAATTGATATTAAAATTTGGAGCACCAAAAGAGATCCACGTAGACTGCGGAAAATGTTTCGAAGCGAAAAAAGTAAAAGAAATGTTGGAAGCAAAAGGTATCGAATTGATTTTCTCTAGCCCATATCACCATAACACAAATNGGATAATTGAAAGGCAGTTTCGGACAATACGAGAATTCATACAGGCAAGTTTGAAAGAAAGAAATGCTATAAGTTGGGCAGACATATTACCGGAAGTGGAATTTGCTATAAATGCAACGATTTAATTTCCTTAAAAAATATTTAAAGCTATAATTTATTATACTTAAAGTATAAAATTTAAATTACATAAAATTATATATCAATATTTATATTTGAAATAGGATATCTGGTTATGCTAAAATGAAACATTGTTCCTCAAAAAATTGTTTAAAAAATCATTGTTTGATATAAATAAAATTTGGTGTTAATGAGTTATAATTTTGATCAAGAACCCAACACATATAAAGCAAAAGGGAAAAGATCTGGCTTTCTAGTTTTATCTAAGAAATATGGTTTAGTTGAATCCATCATTCGGAAATGATATCGCCAAAAATATAGGTTAATCGAAGCTTCGAAGAATTCAAATTGGAAAAACTCAAAAATTTTGTGGAACTTAGTTACCTAAATTTTTAAAATTAGAAGAAAGATTGATGGAATTGATATTTAGTCTGAATATTTGTGCATAAATATATTTGATAAATATATTAAATTAGAAATAATTAAACGCCATTTGTGAATACAATTTTTTATTAACGCAATATATTTCGACAGAATATCCTTCATCATCAGGTGATTTTGATTGTAGCTGTAACGCTTATATATGTTGAAATGATGAATACTACTATGAATTCGAATTTAAAAATCGTATCAAAAACATATAAAATTCAGAATATGTTCAGTAATAAATCACAAACTCCTTTGAGTTTATGCTCGGATCTTGTGTATAAATTTGTGTATAAATGGGTGCACCGCCGCATACATTGGATAGACAGTGCGTCATCTCTGTAAACTGGTTTGTGAGCATGGACATCTAAGTGGTAGTAGTAATATTTCTGAACATAAAAAAACATTGTAAATCGCCTGTTGATATAAATAATTTTAAAGTTATATGCATATAACTTTATATTTTAAAGTTTTTACGTGAAACAGTAATTGCATAATTGATTACACAATCGTCATTTTATCATATATATGCTTTACAGCTACAATCAAAAACGGATATTCCGTCGAAATATATTGCGTTAATAAAAAATTGTGTTCGAAAATGGCGTTTTCTTATTTTTAAAAAAAACAATTGCCTTTGTTTTTTAAATTTATCAGTAATATTAAATTAGAGCCAAAAGTTTTCGAGTTGAAATGATTGTTGAAATTTCAACAATTTCAGACTTATAAAAACAAATTCTGGAGTTTCAAGCTTCAAACGAATGTATTGCACGTTCCAAAACACGAAAAAAAATCTGAAATCTCATAGTATTACATCTTGTACCATTTTTCGTGAAAATTTAGCAGGGATGTACATCTATTTCTTTCAGATTTCTACATGATTTGATAAATCTTCACAAGATTAATTTTATAAATTTTGATATTTTGAAGCCAACTCAAACGTGACTATTGCCATCAAAGATTCGCATAATATATTTTAAAAGTAGATTCACGCTTACTTAAGCTATACAAGGAGATTGTCACATGTTTATTTTCAAAACTTGTAAATCATTCTGTTAACTGATAGTCATTATAGATGTCAATAAAAATCTTTGAGTGTGGCGCTCCTGACAATTTTACTTTTTGTAAATTTCCATCAAATTTTTAGTCGGAATTCATATACAAATTCTAATAGTTTGTAATTATTTGCAGTCATATTTTACGATTCGGAGATTTCAAATTCAAAACTAATTAGAGATAATAATTCAATTAAATCTTTATTTATTTTCAAAATTTGTTTTTTTTTGACCTTCAAAGTGATTTGTTTAAACAACATAATAAAATTTTTCCTTTTTCAATATTCAATCTTTTTATTATATACAATTAAATTTTTTTTACAATTAAATTAAATGTTTTTTTTGAATAATTTTTTTAATCAATTCGGTTCATTGATTTGACTCGAACATATCAATGAACCGAAGTGATTTTCCAGTGTGGTTCGGTTTCGTAGTTTCACTATGTTCGCCATCTCCTCGCTCATTCCGACAATATTCTCCTCGCTGCATCCACCCATACCATCCTCGTGACAACCACTCGTACTCAACTCACCACGAACACTCACACTTTTCTCACCATTACCACTTGAACTCAACTCGTCAGGACTGGTTGCACTCTCCTCGCAAAAAAATTAGTCTAAAACGAACTAACATTCTAAGCGATTGCTTTTGACGACCGTATTGATTTTTATGAGCATCATTTTCATCAGTTTGTTCTTTAGTAGATGTTTCTTTTCTGTATTCCTTTGTTCCACTGAAAACATCTTGACCATCATTAGCTTTCCGAATTTCTTTACTTTTCTGATTCATTAACCGATCTTTCCCATGACGAGCCTTCCACTCTCCAAGGACTTTATTCTCAGTGGTTTTTATTGCAACAGTATCATCTTCAATTTCCCCCCAATTCGATTTTGTCATATCAATAGTTTCATTTTCCACAACATTCGGTTCATAATTTGCTTCATTGTTGACTGGTGCCTCGTCGTAATCTATGTATGAATCTGGCTCTTTTTCAGTAATATGCATTTCACAGTTGTTGATTGGCATATTGTTAATAAATCCTTCATTACCATTTTTGTCTCGATCATTGTCTCTTGGTCGTCGGTAATCACCTCATTATAAATTTATTATTCATTAGAATTGAATAATAAATTCTAATTGAATTGAAATTCATTGAAATTGTAATATAATATTTTTGAATCGAATTAAACAGTCGAATGCGGTAATTAATTACTGTATTTTATTTTTATCTTTTTAAACAATCTTAACTTTTTTAAAT
>MQRK01251127.1:0-17433 GCA_001938485.1 Girardia tigrina
GGGGGGGGGTGAGGGAGAGTCCCCATTTTTCCCCTACTTATAAAATTTTATCAAAAGTGTTCACATGTATTTTTTCGAAACCCTAACACATTGTCATAAGCAGAAAGTCTGTGTTTCAAAGCAGACACATAGCTATCAATCACCGGATTGAAGCATTCAACTTGAAATGTCTTCAAAGGCGTAAGTTGAGCCGCAGGAGCACAGGCATATTCCAATGGTATCAAGCGCACATTTTGGAATGTCGTACGGCCACTCTTATATTCCGTTGTGCCTGCCATTTCTGATGCCCTCTTTTCATAGTCACTATACTGCTCACGCTTATACTCGACAAACCTTGTCAGCGACTGCATACTCGCGACAGCAGTATTAATGTCAACATTGGGATTTTGCAGTGCTTTATTCGTTGCATCTGTTCTTTGCAAAATGACGTTCCAAAACAGAGCATAGATTGCAATCTCCAAAAGAAGCATGCGTTTATGGAGTCCAGTGGTTTTGCAACGCACCTCTGCTGGTTCACCCTTATCTTGTGCCATGTTATGTAGTGTATCTCTTATTTGTGAGTAGCCGTTTACAAGAGCTTTGGTGGCATCTGTTCTACAAGACCACTAACAACTTGTTAGTATTTAGAATTAATACAACATCTTTTGACCAAAATATGTAGGATATATATTCACGTCGGTGACCAGACAATTGCGTACATGTAAAATTGCGTACGGGACAACTGTGTAAAGATTATTAAATTATTATTATTATTAAATATTAATAAATTATTTATGGTTTTGAATGAAATGCTGATACCTATATACAATTCTAATATTTCACAAATCGTGTTTAATTAACAGTTAATTATATTTTTAAAATAACAAGCTAAATATAAAAAGAAATAAAAAGATTCATGGAACATTTATTGAAAATTATTGATAAAATTATTAACTTGAGGTTTGCTAATCTCATCAGATACCTGAGTTTGTTTCCCTCAATATTGCATCCATTGATTTCACTCTGTAGTGTTTTAGGGCTAGGGTTAGAGTAACAGTTTATTTCATGGTATTAAATAATCAATTTTTAATTAATAAATTTTTATTGATTCAATTTTTGTGCACTTAATTGTTTTTCCGTAATTGTCATGTACGCAATTTTCACGGAACCATTCACGTATAAAGCAACTCCATAAATTCCGTGAGACTAAATAATTTTTAAGAAAATCTATACTATTATGAAAAGCAAAAAATACGTTTTGTATTAATTGATAATAAAATTATTATTAAAATTAACGCTTTATAAAGACAGATTTTTTAATTTATAAATATTTTCTTAATATAAAGTGCGGTGCAACAACCAACGTTCTTTTTAAAGTTATGGATATTCGGTCCACGTACAAAACAGTTTGATAACCCCTGAGTTAGAGGCTTTAACCAAGAGCTTAGTTTTGGAGGGGTCGAGAGCCTAAAACAGCTAAAACTTAGTTTTCAAGTTTTTTTCGTATTTCCTTCATATACGTTCTTTACTGTTGTTTTTTAAATATCTGAATTGAACTGCTGTAACTGAACCTCAACTGATTATTGGTAATGACAATGTGTATGCATATAAAACACAAAATGGTCGCAAATTTAGTGAGAAAATTGTCCTGTATAATATCAAATATATTATACGTTTGTGTACTTTAATCATAATGGCTATTTTAGTGCGTTCAAACTTATACCTCTAGCACCAGGGTCGAAACCTCACATTTCTTTCTTAAAATTCCCTTATTGTGTCTACTCCTAATCTTATTTTTTCATTGTACCATTACTATGACCCGATTGAAATTAATCACAAGTCATTATAAAAGAATAATAGCAAAAATACAAGAATCGCCATCCTGAAAAAGTGTTCTGTGTATTCCCGTCAGTGTAATGACAATTCTAATTGTAATAATAATAAATGTATTAATCATAATCCTAGTGTTCTTAAAATCAGCAATAATTTTGAGATTGTCAAAAATCCTTTTCTAAGCATCAAGGATTTAATGTTGTCCGGACGAACATTAACTTTGTCTTGATTATTAATGTTTAATTATATTTTTTATATTCATAAAAAAACATTTTTATTGTATTTATCTAAAAATTAGTTAAGATTTACTAAAACATTCGATGTATGACTATAGCAATAGAAGAATCAAGTAAACATTTGAAAGATTATTAGGATTTGTACATTGAGTCGATCACATCAGTATACATATTAGTAATCACTGGTCTTTTCATCTTTAAGGTAGGACCTAGACACAAAATAAAGATAATTATTTACTCACAAAAAGTACAGACCCAGTTCTCCACCGTTTATCGAAAAATCTCGAGAAAGAAGAGTCCATTTCTGAACGTATGCTGCTCTAGATACTGAGGAGGAGTTCACTTTTTTAAAAGATTTTTCGATAAGGTCATTAAAGGTTTTGTTATCCCTTAAATGTTCTATTTTGGATGCTTCAATCCCAAATTCCTTTAAACTTCTGATGGCAGCTGAAGAAAAATTTTCATTTGGGATTTGTGTTTTAGAATCCAATTCAGACTAATAAATATAATAATTATTTTATATTGTAAAGAAACAGTTTACTTTAACAGTGAGTAAACAAGATAAAAATTTTCTGTGGTCTCCCACAACCATTGCCTGGCTGATAAATGGAAGCTCCTCTTTTATTCTTTCTTCAATGGGTACTGGGGCAACATTTTCTCCCCCAGCGGTTACGATAAGCTCTAAATACTATTTTAATCATTTTTGGTATTAATAAATTCAACCTTTTATTCTTCCTGTTATAATTAGAAATTCGTCTTCATCCATTCGTCCTAAATCGCCGGAATGGAGCCACTGATCATCATCTAATGCTTCTTTTGTTTTTTCGGGTGCATTATAATAGCCTAGAAATACGTGGCGGCCCCTCATGCATACTTCCCCAATTAAATTTTCGTCTGGATTGGCAATTTTAAGTTCAATGCCCTTCATTAGAGTTCCCACCGTTCCAATTTTTAGCTAAAAGAAAAATGTAAATCTACAAGCTTAGTAACATGTGAAATTTAAATATAAACTTGAATTTAAATTTAAAATAAATTCCAGTTGTGACGGTTGTTTTTGAGTATGATGTATTTTACATTGTAATGTATATCGTCTCCACCAAAAGTAATTGACAAATTGTAATAAAATAAAATTTGAATTAGTTAAATTTAATTAAAATTTATTGAATCAATTACACTCACCTATGAACATCGTTTAAACAATAAATGTAGGAAGTTGTTGAAAAATCATAATTCCATAAACCAAAATGCAGAAAAAAAGAACAAATTTTTATTGTATGTCGTGAGAGAAATTCGGATGATGTTTGAATGAATGCGTGAGTGAGTTTATTGTGCTCTCAGATTTAAGGCTTGGTATCTCTCCCTGGACAATTGGAATCAATTATTATCAACTTCAAAAGATAATATTATACTTTTTTATTTAACAATTAATAAAATGCAATTGTTTTAATCTTTGAAAATTTGTCAATTGCTTGAAAAATCCAAGAATTCGAAAGTCAAGTCCCAGTCGTTAATTACGTATTATTTTATAGCAAAAACATCTTCAAAGAAGACTCAGTCATGAAGCATTCTTAATATATGTATAAATCATTGGTCAAGAGTTTCAATTCTTCTCCTACGACAAGTAATGTTTAAAATTTATACATGTTTAAATTTTAATATTTAAACTTTAAATGTGTAAAAAGATGCACAAAAAAACAAGAAAACAATCATTTAAAATTTTATCAAATAACTTCAACTTTTAGGAAGATTTGAAAACATTCTACGTGTTGACTATTGTTCTAAGAAATTTTAGGCTTGGAATAGAATAACATCTTCATGTATGGGAGGATAACTACAAACACTACTATAAAAAACTATATCAAAACTTAAATTTGAGTGCATGTGAAAGTAAGAGATTTAAATTTAAATTATTTTAGTTATATGATGTCCTTTCACGAAGACAAATTATAATAAATTATTTAAATGCTACTTCTCATTTTTAAAAAACCCTTTTCGCTATGAGAAAATAATGGGCAAACCAAAATCGACATGGTTAAAGCGCATAATATTCTTTTAAAATAATTTACTAAAAAAATTTTAAATGGAAAGGAATTTTCTATATATATATTGGATATCTAATAAGTTCCCGGAATTGTTTAAAAAACTGACTTCATGAAAAATTCCAAACAATTCTATATTATATTTAAACTACATAATTTCCATGATTAATTACAATGGCATTTTAATCTAAAAAAAATATTTCGGGGCACTTTCAATTAGGTTATATGCTTATGGACTATTTTTTATTTCATAAAGATATATTTAAAACACTTTTGTACACTCGCCATGTTGCTGCTTGTTCGGGTGGAATTTCGAAATCGATTTAAAGTATCTTCCATTTTAGCTGGAGCTTTGAAATTGTGAACCCAGCTCAGAAATACATGACTGTAGAAAACGTGAAAAAATGTAAAGTACTGAGAACTGTTGTTTTAAAATATTGTTTTATAAAATATCATTAATTATTGTTATGTGTAATGAAACTACTTTTGATCTGTAAGTAGATAATTCGTTTTAATAAATTTTATATTTTCTACATAGTAATCAGAAAACGATAAAAACGTGATAATATAAAAAGCTCTTTTTATACATATAATTATTTTGGGACATTAACAGACAAATCGAGAAAACTATTTAAAAGCAATAATACGTCTAATAATTTTAGATGGCATCATCCGTGATGAACCTACTAACAAATAATTATTCCTGAAAGTGACCGACCGATTGCAAAAATCTCATTTTCCTACATAGCTTCTAACCTCATAAATGCATTGATACTTCCGCTTTCAATTGAGTATTATTTGCCATTTTATACCTATAGTCATGCACTGAATCCTCTTTTCATGCTCAATGAATCTTTTCAGTTTGATTTTTGTTGTGAGAGTGACTACATGCTTTTGTCCGGGCGTGTAAATTGTCTATTAATTATGTATAAAAAAAGCTATGCAAGAATTCAAATATTAGAAATTTAAAACGTTTCTTTTATATTGAATTCAAAGAGCATTATTTATATTAAAATAATAAACAGTAAAATTAAGTATTTTAAAATAATTTCATTTAGTTCAGCAGCAGGTGAACTTTTTACATCCATGAGCTTTGTAAATTAAATTATCAAGTTTTATGATCGAAAATTTTGTATTTCTCATAAAATTTCTCGCAACAGAGAAACAAAATCTAAATTTTTTTACCTTCATTTGCACTTATCTTCGAACTTTATTTTGTGCCTCACTCTATGCTAAACGTGAAAATGAAATTTTCAAACGAACAAAACATTTAAGAAAATTTTATTTAAAATTCTTATTTTGCAAAAATAAAAAGTACCAACATATTTTCAGAAAATTAGTTAAATGTGTACTTTCAAAATTTTTATTTATTAGTGAAAGATAATTTCCAAGTAGAAATATCCTGATATCGAGTGAAAAGGGACACAGAATTAATTTCACAAAGGAATTAATTTAAATATTGGAATAATGTCACGATTGAATTAATTTCACCGTTAAATTAATTGCACCATTTAAACAATTTCACCATTGTGAGGAATATTTTTGAATGGTGCTTATTATATGTTGTTTAGCATGTTGTTTTAGGATCGTGTTTCTCCCACCCAGATGGAAGATTGATATTTTTAATATTTTAAAAAGTCGGATTATTTAATCAATTATTAAAATTTAAACAACCAATTTTAAAATTAAATTAATATTTCATAAATAATATTTTAATAATAATTTTCTTAAAATAAATAAAATTTATTTTAATTTAAAGTATAAATTATTTTTGTAATAATAAAATTGTAATTTAAATTTGGTCGAATAATAAGACGTTAAAGAATATTATTAAAGATTATCAATCAAGAACGATGACGAGCTACGCAAGTTTTGCGGAGAATTGTTCTAGTAACAATTCAAATTGTGATGCAAATAAATGTAATGAAAATTCAATTAATATTCTTAATAACCATAGAAGTATTTAAAAAATGTAAAAATAAAAAATTTTAAATAATTAAAATATAAAAATGAAAAGAAAAAAATGTTTGATTGTTAATTTGTAAAACGGATAGTGAAATTGTGGAAAATAGTTCAAAAACTCTTTTTTATAGAGTGTGCAGTCACTGAAAGCATAAGGAAAAATTTTAAAATATAATTTGCAGCGAATTATTTTAATATTAATTAAAGGTAATGTCTAAACATGTCCTCTTTCTTTGCAAAAAATATTCACTGACTGGAAGTGAAGTTATGGCAGCATTTCCCCCTAATTTAAGCTAAATTCAACTTGATCATGAACCAGACATTGATAAAATATCAATTGGCATTTTCAAGAAAAGGCCATAAAAAACCTTCACCTTTGTCAAAGTCTCTTAGAGAAGTATTTTTGATGAAACATGCCGGCATTTTGATACAACCATTATATCCAAGATTAGTTATCCTTTGGTTACCAGATGAATGCATAAACGCAGGTAGGAACATTAACCTTAAAAGTCAAGAATTTAAATAATTTCTATGACCGAATTAATCAAATCACCCGGACTGATTAATTAATTCATTGACGGTCTATAAAAGTCACATCACCTCGGTCTGTAAGAAGAAGGAGAAAAATCAAAAATTTAAAGTGAACTATGACGATCAAG
Organism: Girardia tigrina; assembly: GCA_001938485.1. NCBI lineage: Eukaryota > Metazoa > Platyhelminthes > Tricladida > Dugesiidae > Girardia > Girardia tigrina. The sequence goes on from MQRK01251127.1 coordinate 6,709, forward strand.
TGAGAAATTAATTAGCAAAGCGCGAAATAGTTTTGAAATATTAGTTATATATTAAAATACGATATTTTTATATGTTTAAACTGAACTGTGGGGACATCAACTGTCCCAAAAATTTATATAAACTACTTGAGATTATGGATAAAAGTTTAAATCTAATTCAATTTTAAAAAGATGGTAATTGTTCATAAAAATGTATTTTTGAAATAATTCATCTTGTTTTATTTTTCTATTTACAAAATTATTAATTCCACGTCGATACCCAATCACTTTTAAGACTTCATCAAGTTGATGGTGCACATTGAGCATATGCTTTTAACAGTTTTTTTGGAATAGAGTTTAGGAGCAGGGCAATCATTGAAATTACACTTTGGGGACGATTAACAGAGAGGTAGACAAAAATTGGTTAAAAATAACTAAATTGTCGTTTTTATTCAATTAAATTTTATTCTCTGGGGACGGAAACAAATTTATATGGCCAAATATACAAAAACTTAAATTCAAAAAACCAAATATTGAAAAATCTCATTTTTTATAATCTTCTAAAAGAAATAAACTTAATACACTCAAAGCTGTTTGTATGCGGTCCATTTTGATGAGATTTTTTATTTGTGCGATCTCATAACTTAATTTTTTGTATGAGATCGCATAAAACTGGACCACTTAAAACATGTTTGAGTGTAACTTAATATTAATAAATGTTTAAAATATTTTAAGAAGTCAAATCATTAAAAAATACAATGAAAATTAAACAAATTTCATAATGTTATAAAAGTGAAAATTTGAAAAATAAAACTGAATTTTGTTTTTAAAGAATTTAATACATTTTTAAAAGTTGAAAATAATTTTAATATGATTTGTTTAAATTCGCAAATTAAATGCGAATAATTGTCTAACGACCTTCGCAAGTTTTTGAAATTAACTCATTGGGACATATTACGACAATTGTTTCAGTGTTCGACAGGAAAATGCGTATTCCGTTATTTCGAATGGAAATCAGAATATAATCTTGTTACGGAATTATCAAGTCAGTCATCGTTTGGAATGACGTCAGAACTACCGAATGGACTTTGGTGCCGTGCCGAGTCAGAATAAATGACAATAAATTAACGTAGACACAAAATTCTCATTTTGTATACCGAAATTCATTATTTTAGAATTGTTTTTCATTTAATTTTAAGAAAAATTTTATTTACTTGTAAGGAAATCAAATGCAACATCTAGGGAATCTATTTAAAAAAAATCAAGAACCATTTAAAACTGACTATCAATAGGTGTATGTATAAGAAAGTAGCGATTATGCAATCATTTGTTTAATTATTATTTAAATACTTAATAAAGTGGTTAAATTTCATTTGAACATTAATTTTTGGATTGTTTGATTATAAGTATTAACGTGCCACGCAATACTTACTTCAACCAATTACCTTAATTGGATTACATAACTTAAAACTTTTTGATTAGGGATTTACTTTACATATCGCTATTTGTTCTATGATGCTTCTTCTACTGTTGTTGGATTCGATTGCAAAGATGATGTGACATCTTTACAACTTACGTTGCATCTCACCCAGTACAGGAATATTGATAATATAAATTTGAGTACAAACCAAATGGAGTAACAGATCAGTTAATAAACATGCTTTCAACATTATGTGTCTAAACAATCTTTAGTCATAGTATAATAGCCGTGACATGTCTTCTGATTGAATTTTTAATTGTTTTATTGGAAGAGAGTAAAATATGAAGCTATAGAAATCATATCAGACAATCATTAAACAAATGTTCAGACAACACTCAACCATTTTAAGAAAAATATTTTAATAGTAATAATAATTAAATAAAAAAGCAATTACATAGAGATCACATACTTATTACTTTCATGTTTATGCTTAGTTTATTTTCATTATTTGTTTCGTCTGATGATAACGCGGATTATCCATTGAAAGTTATTTCATACGCTTTAAGCAAAAACTACGGGTGACCCAAAACCATAAAAAAATAACTGGGTGGCCCATTGAATATTTGGAATACATGACTATTCATTTCCTATATAAATGAAATGTGATGCTAGTCAGCTGTGACGTCACATTAATCATTAATTCTTAAGAATTAATATCTATAAAATAATACCTATCTCGAAAAGTATAAAATTTTGAATTTAAAATATAAATCAAAGTATAAAAACCGAATAGATTAGCATTACAAGAAGTATTTTGATAGAACTGTTAATCACAAAATTCGGTGATTCAAGTGATTGGTAAATTCAATAGAAGAAAATGTATGAAGTTATCCCAACCTCTTGGAGTTCGAGGACTTCTATTTTTATGACTTTCATTATTTTAAAAATGTGTTTTAAAAGGAAGACTACCTTATGGAATTATTAATCATTATGTTATCAGATTAACTGTTTATTTTATTTGCTCAAGAATGTAAATTCAGTTTTATTAGTTTTAAGTACCTTGTGGATTGAGTAAAACAGTTTATCAAAAAATATTTATTTACCCTATCGCGCGGACCAATTGTCTGGGGGCCAGAGCATTCAGACATTCCGTAAACTTGTTGGATAGGTATATTTAGGTCTAGAAAATATTCCAGTGTTTGATTAGATATGGGTGCAGCTGCAGATGCGATGTATTCACAACGATCTAACCCCAATGCTTTTTTTAGTTTGTCTGGATCTACCTTTGAGGATTGATTCAACCCTCTTTATGAAAAGAATAGTTAAAGCAACTGAAAAATTAAAATATACTTTTCATTTTTCATATTCAATTCTCCCAATTGTTCTTGAATTTTCTCAAACACTCTGGGTACCGCAATAAAGATTGTTGGCCTAACCTGAATGTATAAAATTTCTTTGAATCCATGAAAAGTATCGCCTTCAAATAAATCTGTCAACACTGTTACTAAGTATATTTTAATAATTACAAAATATTTGAGTAACGATCGAAACGAAAATCGTTTTGAACAATTACAACTATAATATAAATAAAACGTATACTAATAGTATCCCGTGTTTCCAATCAATACAAACAATCTTTATCAGAGTTAGAGATAAAAGTGTTTCGAAAAGACAAAAAATAAATCTTTATTTAAGCATCAATAAATAAAGTTATTTTATCATTACATCCCTGGATGGACTTTATAATACGTAAAAAATATTTAATCTTAATACCGTCAAAATGTACTCTAAATTTAATAATAATCGTTTATTTTACACATTTCTTCATTGAAACTACACTGACTCATGCTCAAATTTATATCACCGAATAAACAATAATTATTTAACTTTCATAACTTCAACATTCTTATTTTTTGATTTTGGTATACCTACTTTTAATGTATAACACATGACTCAATAAGTCCCCGATCTAGGTAAGAAAAAAAGGTATTTGTAGAAATGAAACTTTATTCATCAACATGAAGCGTTATATATCTATTCCAACGGTTCTTTAACTTTTCAATGCCCTTTTTGTAGAATGATTTGTCTTTGTTCTCAAAAGGCCTCAGTTTCGGTAATAACCTCTGGATTTGAGTGAAATGCTTTACCCTGGATCATCTTTCTGAAGTCTGCAAAAAGCCAGTAGTTGCTGGGCGCGAGATCTTGTAAATGAGGTGGATGGGAAAGCAATTCAAATCATAATTCATTCAATTTAATCGTCATTGTCATCGACTTGTATCAGAGAGCATTGTTTTGGTGAAACAGCTCTTTTCTACAGTTAGTCAATAAACAAAATTGCATGGACGTCCCAAAATACAAATGCAATAACTTTGCTAGCTGACATTCAAGTTTTTGATCGCTTTGGACGACTTTCACCAGTTTTTGTCTACCTAATTGACGATTTTTTTGATTCTGGTGTGTATTAGTGGATCAATGTTTCGTATATATATATATATATATATATATATATATATATATTGTGGGTGAAATTAGAAAAGAAGATTAAAAATCACTTCCGATGAACAAAGAACAAACATCAATCAAAATTTCTTTTCATTTTTTCTGGTTTTAGACCCAGGATTTTCAATCTTCTTTTCTAATTTCCCCCGTAAGTGTTTCATTTGATTAAGATCAGGTAACTGAGCTAGAAAATCTAGCACTTGACCTTGTCACATGTCAAAAAGACATTAACTCTTTTCGAATAAAAATCAGAGGTAATTGGATAATTTTTTGTCAACGATATATTTATAAAATTTACCTCTTTTAAAGTCTTTCCTAAGGAACCCTTTAAAGCATCTGGCTGAGCAAAGTAAACAGTTGCTCCTATTGTTACAGTAGAAACAATATCAATCATATTTGCAGCAACATGACTTAGAGGTAAATATGATATAATAGAATGTTTGAAAGCAGACAATCCTAAATGATCCATAACCATCTGCCAAGTAAATAAAACCTGTAATTATAATTAAATATAAATAAACACAAAAATATAAACAAACATTATCATGAGATAACATGACCCCTTTTGGAAATCCAGTTGTACCACTTGTATAAATAAGAATAGCACAATCCTTTGGTTTTATATTTTTTAAACGTTTATCTAACTCTTCTTGAAAATTGGATGTATCCAAACTCAAAAACTCGGTCCACTGCCAACTCATTAATTCATCAATTATATTAACTTATTTACCGTCAAAATTGGAATATTATAATTTTGTTTCGTGTCAGGAGCCACATCCCCCGTATATTTGATGATAGCCTTCAGTTGTGGAACATCCGGCAAAATCGACAAAACTTTATTCAACTGCTCATCATTTTCCACCACAGCAATTCCACAGTTGCAGTCATTTAAAATGAATTTACACATTTCAGCGTTATTTGTGGTATATATTCCACAAGCGATTCCTCCGGCGAATATTGCTCCTATCTCGCTAATGAACCACGCGGGATGATTGAATCCTATAATTCCGATTGAGGAGTTTGATTCAAAGCCCAACTGGAGCAATATTTTTTTCATTATATAATTTATTAAAATTAAAAAAAAGTATTCATAAATTGTTTTGAATTATTTAATAAATTAATAATGACAATTTATTAACTAAAAATTTTGCAAAAACCATAAATTAAACAAAAAATTTTTATCGATATTTAGCTTATACTTAGCTTCAGGTATCGTTGCTGGATCATATAGAAATTAGAAAGGTTACTTTAAACCAGGGCCCAAACCCACGGCCCGCTTTAAACATTTTTGCGGCTCGCGAGATTTATCACACTTTTACAAAATATTTTTGTTGACTTACAGTGCAATATTGAATTAAAAAACATTTTTGAAACATCACAATTAATAATAGATTTTTATAATTATTAACCCTTTGAACCCTAAGACTTTCATTGTATTAGTACCATATCCCTGAGCTCCTGAGTAATTTTTAATTAAAAAATAATATTTGACATCAACTCTGACCTAGTGACACCATCGAACTGAGTTCATTTTCGAGCAAGTTCTTGGTTATAACGATAGATATGGAGGCCGGTAAATCGGCCATTAGGGTATATGTCTTGCCAAACCTGGCCGGTTTATAGGCCTTTAGGGTTCAAAGGGTTAAGTCACAAAAGAGAATTTTTTGAATTTTCGAAATCTAGCATAAATTTATATTAGCGCTTTTGGTTCAACAAAATGAAAACCTGCGAAAATGAAAATGACTGAACACAAAACACTATCAAACATAACGGGCGCTAATATCCAACCCCAATTACGATGTGCAAATACCCAAATAAAAATCGATTTGCAACACCTAAGAATGCAGAAACAAATATCACACTAGTAAAATAAATATTTTTTAATGAATTCATTATTTATTTTATTTATATTTATGTTTCTTTACAATGTGTGTTTATTATCATCATTATTATTGTATTATCTATGTTAATGTTATTAAGAAACACAATAATAATAACTGCTTAAATTTAATTTTCTTATTCCAAAAAATATCTAAAGTGGGTTAAAATATTATATGAATGTATATAATTTTAAATACAGTCAGCGGAGTTATGATGGTTTTCCAAAGTGGCCTGTAAGATCATTTAAGTTGGTCACATCTGCTTTAAAGCGTAGTCATAAATTGTGTAAAATTAGCTAACTATCTATTTGAATACCCCCAATAACGTTGTGGAAAAGCAGCTTCAATGATAACCTTAAGATTCATACATTTTCTATCACAATAATTTTTAAATTGACTGTAGAATTGTTAAACCTTGTGAATTTATGTCACAATTTTTATGTTTTTTATATTAAGTGAAATCATTCTCTCATCCTGATAATGGGAGGTATGTACGTTATGGCGGTACGCCCATTTCATGTGCGTTCGTTAATAGTATTATTGTGGGGGATTTTGTAAATCATCTTTCAAATCTTCTAAGGTTGATATAATATTTCTCTCTTTTATAATAGAATTAATTAAAAACTATAAAAGGCTTTAAAATTTTAATTTTATTATTTTATTTTTATCAATAAGAAAATGTATCGTTTTGTATTAATTTTATTACAAAATATATTCTCTAAAAATAAAAAAATATTTACTTTCATGAAACATTTTGCGGCTTTCTCAACCAATACCATATATTCCGACATGGTTACCGTGATATCAAAGTCGCCTTTTGGATCACTTTTGCTCTTTAAAACTGGCTTTTCGGGACATCTGTTCGCGGTTTTCTTCATTATTTCGGGAATTGTTTCTTCCGGAATTTTTTTTGTTTGCTCGTTTATTTTTGAGTAACATAAATCACTTTTATCTGAAATCAGATTATTTATTAATTATCTATTAAAATTTTGTTAACGAATTCGCATGAAAAATATTTAACACGAGGTGTTTGTATATTGTATGTTGTTTGTGTTTGTACTTTGACAATGTTCTTGTAGTGCTCAGAAAAGTTAACATTAAATAAATTAAAAAAAAATTGAAAAAACTTTCAATTTTGATTTATCTTTAAGTAAACTAAAAGTGTGAAAATCGAGTACACAATTTTAAATGAAATAAATTTATGTTGTCAATTTCAAATATTGATTATTAATCGTCGTTCGGATGTTTTTACCCGATGCTGATACTGACGGAAACCGCACTGTGCGCCATCGCCCCGCACAATTTGGCGATGCATGACGGATCCCCATAGTCTCGCTGGTCGCACACTTGGTCTGTATAACGACGAACGGAGCGGGATCGGCGTTCACGGAAGAGGAACCGCCGGAAGGCGATCGCGGGACCACCATCCCATGACATATAGACCGATGATCACCGGATCCAATCGGCAACCAGACGTCGTCGAATCGAGGTGGCGATCTGTCCGGGAACCAAATCCCGGCACGTCTAAGAGGTGCCGGCCGTCGCCACTCGGTCCGGCTGCCGGTACCACAGTTCTCTCCAAATGTTTATTGTAAATTGATTGTTGAATATTTTGAAATTTGAATTATTGAATTAAAATCTCAAATTAAATAAAGTTATATTTTTGAATTATATTTTAATAATCTTAAAATAAATGATTTAATAATTTAATTTAATGACCCAATTACTTTCATTAAAATTTTAGTTTATATATTTTTGTACATACAACAAACTTATCCGTAAGTGTCGTTTTCTGGAATTTCAAACTAAAAGAAATGTATTCATTTAATCATCATAGTAAATAATAGATGTAGAGAGAAAGACAAATACTCACCTTTGAGAAATGCCAAGTCAGTTTTTACCCATGGTTATCTTATGTGACTCTATATACGATACGAATGGATTGTTCTAATGTATTTTTAAAAAATATAACCTAAATATGATAACATTTTTGAAAAATAAAAATAATTATTAATACTTGTGTAATTAATTATATGAGGAGTTAATTTAAATTTAAGTTTCGCCAAAATAATTAATTATTTTTTTGATTTGAAAATTTAAAAGAAATAAATTAAAAAATTAAAATATAGAGTAGAAATATGATAAATAAATTTTGTGGTGTTAAATTATGACTTCAGAATGTGATAATAATGAAAGTGGAATAAACTCTACTTACATGGCGACCACGCCAAGACAAAATATAAAAAAATATAAATAAATAAAAAAATATTTAAAATCACTCAAGAGTTATGTCAATATGTAAAGTAATTATGAGAATTGTACATACAGTTCTAATTGTAATAATAATTATTGTTTTCAAACCCATGTTAATGTTCGTAATAATTTAAATTATGGTAATATATTTTTATAAAATAAAAAAAATGAGACCCAATGTTATTATTTTTCTTCGTACGTGTGTACCTAACACTATCAATGGTGGAAGTGCCTATCGTTAAACTCCCATATGTAGAAGTTTGTAAATCACGGCATCGTAATTATATATTATAAATATTTATTATGTTATTAAATTAAAAAAGCGTTTTGCAGACTCTTCTTTGAGAGAACATTGTTTCTTTTTCATATGTATAATAAGGGGTCAATAACTATATTGTTGACAAACAGAAAAGTGATTGGAACAACATAGTACAAAATTGGTCTGAAGGCTTTCCCGTTGATTTACCATCTAGAGAACATAATGCTCAACTTCATCCTTACAAAGTTGGAATCCTAGCATATCCCAGACCTATTATTTCTGAAGTTGCATAAGCTACCGAAGTTCAAAAGATATTTTTGTCCAACAATTTGTCTATTATCTTCTATTTGTATGTTTTCGTACTGAGTTTGTATTTTTTGCCTTCCGAGTATTTTCGCGTTTTTCAATACATTTCTTCGTTAAAGTCACAAAAAGTCACTAAATTTCAAACATGTTTTTCGTCCTATCTCTGGAATCCGTTTGATAAGTACAGCCCATTTGGAGCCAAGGAATTAAACATCAATTTAAAAAACAATTTTAACACTTCGACTTCAAAATGCAAGTGTTTGGTTTGGTTTTATAATGAGCTTTTATTTGCCTAATGAGAATGATGGTAGAATTTTGTACAAATGAAAATACCGTACTCTGTGCCACATGTATTGCTCCGGTCGCATTACAGATTCTGAATTCGAGAATAAATATTTGTAACCAAAAAACGCAACAAACCACCTAAAAATGTCACTGTCACCGTTCATAGTCAAGAAATAGTATGGATCATGTAATGAATGCCAATACACCTGTTATGTATCATTTATATTTAACGACGAAGCTTGGTTCAAGGTCGTCGGTTCGGACCAAAGTGCGCGATATTAGTCAACTAGTAAACAAATAACTGTTTAAAATCTGTTGAAATATTTGTAGATATTGGAATGAATATTCTAAGAAATAGAATAAAATTACTTCAGAAGTCGACGACAATCAGATCTGTAGGTTGTAGGAGAACATTAGTGGTCACAAGTTTTGGAAAACCTTTGATTGGAAAACACACCTCTTTCAGTTTGGTAAGGGTCTCAATATTGGTAAAGTCTAAAGTCGTATATCATGGAGTTGACTGAGATAACATCCTACCAAGGTCATTAACAGACACAAGTTTCATTGAGTTTCATGTGGTGTACTTTAGATAGAACAATCACGATAAAATAACGATTAGCGTGGTGTAAGAGTTGGATTAAATTTTGATTAACCAATTCAGCACCGCAATTTATTTGTAAAATATAGATTGTTCTAAGCTTTAGCATTATTTAAAAGGGATCTGCTTGGATCTTAGCTTGATCGTAGTTATGTTTTGGCTTGAAAAGAATAAATATTTCTGTTAAGTAAAAGAATTATTACCTATTCCCGAATGTCTTGGATACGTATGTGTCCCGAAAATCGGACGATGACAGTTAATGAGTTAATGTCGATGTAAAATAATCCAAATGCCGATCATCATTTGATGATTATAGTTTACAATAGATCCAACGTCTCACGATTGTTAATTAATATAATGTACATTAAAGGTTTAAGAAGTTTATCCACTTATTTTAAACCATGAAACTGGTGATAAATTAGATGTAATAACGAAATAAGTACACATATCAGAAGGTGCTACTTACTTTCATTTCACATTGATGTTTTGCTTTAAACGCGTGTCCTATTTCTAAGTAAATGTTTGAAAAATTCGTAATGATAATTCAAATTTTAATCCGGTTTAATAGTCAATGACCATCTCAAGAATAAGCTATACCATACCAATTGCTATTACAATAAGAGTCAAGGAGAAAATTCTAAAAAAAGTTGTATTATTATACTTCGATCTTTTGCTTTAGATTAAGTCATATTTGTGTTGGGGTTCCAAAATATTATTTAAAATTTTTAATAAAAAAAAATCTTGTAAAAATTAATTGAAAATAATTCTTTTGTTAAAAGGAAAAATCAATAATTATCAATTTACATTATTTTAAATAATTATAAATATTTTGAGATTTGTTTTAGTTATTCAATTTTCAAGGTTAGAAAAAGCTAATATATAAACAACAACGAATTCATTCATCACACACCAATAATTTCCTGCAACAAACTTTAAAAGAAGATTCCGTGTAGAGTAAATTTATTTAAATTCTTTCCTTTTTATTTGTTTTCTTGAAGTTGAAATTGAACCCAGTATCCTGTATAGGAGAATAAGGTTCATTTGACTTTGAGAGTTTAACGGTTATCGTTCGTTTAGAAGATTTATAGTTTGAAAATTAATAAACTGTGATCTGATAAACTCGCATGGAATATCCGTTTGTGAATACGTTTATTGATACTATTGAATTGAACAATATAAAACTGTGTGCTATTAGGGTGAGTCATAAGTTGTGGGGCACTTTTTATTAAAAATTAAAATGTTCATA
>MQRK01251127.1:42540-65338 GCA_001938485.1 Girardia tigrina
TAAATTTCTGAAAATCTATTTTAACATATTTATAACAATATTTTATGGAATGTAATTGTTTATCTAATAATTTCATAACATTCAAAAATTTTATTTTATGAACGTTCCCAACAGTATTCTTTCAATATTTTTAATTGATAGCTGAAATTGTTGTCTGATTGATATAAAAAACTAAATGAATTAATAAACAAATGGATAATAAACATAAAAAAATTCTTTTTTCCCTGACAATTAATTCTTTTTCCATTGAATAATAAAAACTTTACCTTTTACAAAATACACATAATTGTTGTGGTACACAACACTCGTAAATACTTTACCGCCTACTTCTAGAAGGAAAGTATCTCTATAGTTATTCCGGTTTTTACGAGATCCTTTCCCTTTGAAGAGAATTACCACTCTGGCCTCTCTCCAACTTGGTGGGAACTCTTCCACACCGTCCCATATATTCCTGAAACATATTTCCAGTAGGGAGATGATATTCGTACCTCCCAATTTATATAATTCAGGAATATGTCCACCTGAGGCTGCTGCTGTACCGCTCTTCAATTGTCTCACTGCCACCTCCAGCTCTTCAAAGGTGGTAGGGAGATCCAGTGTCTCCAGGTTGGGTGTCTCCCCTACGATATCAATTCTTTCGTCTAAATGAGAATTAGCTCGAAAGAGGTGGTTGAAATGTGCTGATAATTCTTCGTTTCCTATTGAAGTTGAGAGAGAGCACAGTGTGTTCTATTTCGATTGTGTGTTACAGAGAACCCGTAACTCTGTTATAATTTCTTTCAGTTTCCATTCTCCGTCGTTTGCAAGGATCTTTTCAATTTCCTCTCCAAGAGCTTCTGCTCTTTCCCGTTTCCATTTTTGAATTTTTCTCGGAATAAGAAGTCTGCTTGACTTCCATCTCGAGTACGTTGTGTCGTTTCTGTCTTTTACGAATTCTGCACGTCTTGCCAATTTTTCTCTGATCATCATCTTAAGCTCGTCTAGGTGCCCATCCAATCACCGCTGGTTGATTGGTGCTCTTTTCCTTTTTCTACTCAGCCTTTGTATCTCGCATCTGATATAATGATTAAGGGAGTTCAAAGTAGTAGTGCCTGAAGCAGTAAGATGCAAAAGTGATTCTATTATCGCCTCTTTCTTCTTAACAATCGCTTCCCAGTTCAGTAGCTTTTGTTTGCGCGGGTTCTTATTTTTTCTAAAGCGTTTTGGGTGTCTCTTTTCATCACGAACTAACGCGGTTATAACAACTAAGTCATGGTCCGATCCACAATCGAAGCTCGGGTAACTTCGGATGTTTGTCATTCTATTACATCGGTGTTTCTCTGATAGAAAAAGATCGAGCAATTATCTCCTTTTCGTTCCTGGATGAGTCCAGCTCGTTCTCTACTTGGTTTGTTACCTGAAGAATGTATTCTCCACGCGCAAACCACTGGATTTTGCAATGTCAACAAGCAGTTCTCCGTTCTCCGAAGTGCGGATCGCGCTGGCGCAAGGATCCATTACAATTCTTGTTTCTATTAAACATTTTTTAGACCAATTCGCAAATTTTTACAAAACTCTAATAGTGTCAATTTTTTTCATCATTAACCAAACACACAAACAGAACATGCAACATATTTTCAATTAAAATACATTTCACATTGTGAGGAATATGGGGTGTGTAATTGTTTTTGTAGTGTTTGCATTTTTAAATGTGTGTTAATTTGGGATTGTGCCTCTCCTAATCTAATGGATAATCAATATTTTAAATCTTATAATCTGAAACTAATTTATTTAAATTTAGATTTAATATTCAAATTTTTAATTTTTATTATTGCAACTTTTAAATAATTTTATTGATATTATTTTTGTAACTTTTTAAATAATTAAAATCAAATTAATGTTTAAAAATGACTATAAAAATATTTTTCTTAGCCAATAAAATTTAAATTAAATATTTTTAAATAAAATAATCTTCTCAAGTATAGTTCAGATTATAATGAGAGATATTGAAAATTGAATGATGGACTTAAGTAAAAGCAATACTTTTGATCATCATAAAGATGATAAGAAATGTGAATGTAATAAATATTCTGTCAAATGTGTGAGTTATCTTAACACACATATCATGCATTTAATCACATTCATTGTTTATTATACACACATAAACATGCAGACAATTTCATCGCTATCTCTTTAACACAGAGAAATTCACACAACATACAATTTGCAACCACACACATTACACTAGTGATTTCCATTTCATACAAACAATAATTTAAATAATCTGATCTCAATTTATCGATTCAAATCGCTTTCACAAAAAAATGCATATTTAATTTTCAATCCTGTTAGAAGACAAAAGATCTGTACTAAAATATATTTAAATAAACTAAATCACAAACACACATACATCAGTTATATACAGAATAAATGGAGAGTCAAAGGTTAACTCTGCTCTCGACCCCGTAATTGTTATATAATACAAATTTAGAATTATTCTAAATTTGGTGATTGCGTAATATTTCATAAATTAATTTAAATTTAATTCTATAATATCTCACAAATCCTATTTATCATTTTTCTAAATTTAGTTTATTTATTTATTTTAATCATATGTATATATATATATATATATATATATATATATATATATAAACTTTAATTACTTCATTTAATTTTTTTTGAAAACTATTTAATTGTTTTATTCATTTAATAACTTTATTTAATTTATTTAAATCTATTTACTTATCTATTTAACTTAATTATTTATTTGATTTAATTTATTTATATACTTTCCTTAAAACTGGCAAATGTTCGGTCAAACCAAATTTCCGCTCCAAATATCCTATAATATCCTAAAAAATAATATTTACTGATTATATCTCTCATTATCTAGCATTTTATTATCCTATATTTTGTATTATAATTGTTGATCATGGAAAATTAAGTTCCGAAACATGTACAATAATCAATTTTTTTAAAAGCTTTATCAATATTATTTGTCAAAAATATTGCTAAAGCGTTTTCAAGACATTTCGGGTTCGTTAACAAAATATGTTAAGAAAATAAAGATTTTCTCTTCATAACAGAAATATTTGAAGAAATGTTTGTGCAACGCAAAATAGCGTTAAGACAGATTTTTTCCATCTGTTTCTTAATCTAAACAAAATGATCCAATTAATTTTACGGGCGAATATTTTCTTACAAATCACGTTTTCAACTGATGAATTCTCGAATAAACGAATGTAAATTGATAACTTGTTTATAGTAGAATATAAAAGTGCATCTAAATTTTATGTTTAATTTTGAAGTAAAAGACATAAAAATATCTGTCAGAGTATTGTCTTGTTTCTATGTTGTTAACTTTGATACTAAATGTACTTATTACTAAATGTACCTTTTATTCTTTTAATCACAAGTATGACGTAAATTTTCATGTTAATCGAGTTATGGCCTCCACAAAATCCGTTATCAGAAACATGATAACTGTAAAACGACTGTTGACGTAACGGAACTAATCATTGACAAATCACTAGAAAATTTTATTGATTTTTTGAAATTATTTTTGAAATATTGGGTTGACCAAAAATTCATTGCGTTTTTGAGTACATCCTAATAAAAAGCTTGAAAATATAAAACGATGTGATAAAATTTAAATTCATTTATTTATTATGAAACCTTAATTTTCAGACTATGTTTATACAAAATATTAATTGATTTTGTTTTAATTTATTACTTTACCGTCAATTCGAAATGGAAAATCAAAATGAGCATATTCGCCATGTTTTGTTGCATTATTTTCGCAAAAGGAAAACTGCTGTGCAAGCTCATGAGAAGATATGTTTTGTATATTTTTGTAAAACTTCGACAGTGTCAATACTGGTTTCTTAAATTTCGTTCTGAAAAATTTCATTTGAAAGATGCACCACGCTCCGGTCGACCAGTTGAAGTTGATGGCGACAAAATAACAGCACTGATCAAATCTAATCCACATATGACGACAAGAGAAGTTGCAGAGACTCTGGAAATATCGAAATCAAGTGTTGGAAGTCAGAAACTTGGAATCGTCAGTAAACTCGATGTAGTTACCACATGAACTGAAAGAAATTCATTGGGTGAAACGTATAGACATTTGTGATTACCTTTTGAAGCGAGAACAAAGTGATCCATTTTTGAAGCGCTTGATTACGTGTGACGAAAAATGCATTGTTTACAACAATGTGGAACGCCGACGATCATGGACAAAACGTGGTGAGCCTGCCAAAACGTTCCCAAAAGCAGAAATTCACCAAAAGAAGTTATGCTTTCCGTCTGGTGGGATTTTAAAGGAATTGTGTTTTTGAACTCCTTCCGAGGAATAAAACAATCAATTCAGACAGATATTGTGGTCAGCTGGAGAAATTGGCTCATTCAATTCAACAGGATCGTCCTGAATTGAATTGCTCAATACCGTATATGAAGAGTAGGTCTATCTTAATTCTAAACTTGGTAGCCACTGACTATTGTACGTCGCAGTGAGCGATTGTTCCTCCATTAATCTTCTATTTCGTCTCATGAACTGCTTCAAGTTCTCAAGATGATATTACATTGATCTCAGGTGATTGGTAAAACTACCCAATTAGGATTTTTGAAAATGGTTAGACAATATATTTATTGAAACTTGCAGCTTCGCAAAGTTATATTTCCCAAAAGGCTTTCTCTGTACTTTAGTACTCAAAACAACAATTTGTAGTAGTTTGATTCCTTTTTTTAATACAGTAGAACTCAATATTTAATCGTCATTATCTTCATTGAATTTTGGTTGTAATGAAAATAAATAAATGATGAATAAAATATACTAAAATCATAGCAATCATAATCAATATTGATCGATAATAATTTTAATGCCATTCAATACTTGGATATTCAAACCACTAAAATATAAAAAGTACTTTTTAAAACCACGCTTCTATTGCTATTGATTTTGCGATGAAAAAGCATGGAGGTCTCACAGATCAACTGAAATTTTCCCTGGACGGAATTCTGAATTTCAAGATTGGTTAAATGTTTACAATTTAATAATAATATTAAATTTGAAATTACTAAAAGACAAATGTGATACAGTATAGTAACTGTTATCAAATAATAAACATGTACAGCTGGAACCATGTATTAATCACGCTTCATTTGATAGAATCTAAAGTACATAATATTTATTTGGTAGTGATTTCAGTTTTAATGACTTCAAAATAAAGTCATGCCTTCTAGGCCTGTGATAGTCCTAAAAGCACTAATTGATTAAATATTCTTCCCATTGACGTCCTTTGGATCGAGTCGTAATTTTAAAATATCATAAAATAGGTTATTATTAATATTATTATTATTATATAGGTTATCTTAATTTATTATGACGGATGATGTCATTATTGTAGTGGCATTACGCAGTGCACTGAACTGTTTACTGACGTCATTTAGACTAAATTTATCACAAAATTTTCAGTACATTACCCATTGTATTATTAATTATTGATCAATTTAATTCAATGTAATAATTTGATTAAATGTCATACAAATTAGAAGTCAAATTAAACTTTCCTTTATGATTAAATACACAAGACGTTAATTTATTGCAAATAATATTGACATTGTAATTAAATCCCACTGGAATTATTAATTATATAAATATTTTTAACGAAACAACATTAAAATGATTCGATTCATATGATATTTTACGATAATAGTAATAATAAAATTTATAATAAAAATAATAATAATGGAATGTTTATATCAAGAATTAAAGTTCAAATAAAGAAATGGCTTAACATTCCGTCAATAAAACAATTGGATCGATACATTTATCGAATAAATAGTAAAATGTCAATAATAAATAAATAATTAAAATCAATCAAAAAGTCACGAGTTAGGGAGAGTGTATGAGATCAGTTATAGTACATTAAACTTGTGTGTGTATGTAAATATATTATGCAATAAATCATTTATTTAAAAATTTAATTAATTATCGTAAAAATTACTTCACATTGAACAATTGTTGTTGAGTATTTCCCGGGTGTTAAATATGGAAAATGTAAATAACGCAATCAAATATTTACATGGGAAATAAATTCCACCGACAATGTAAATATTTTGAAATAATCATTTGCAAATAAAGTTATTGAACTGTTAGTTTTAAAGATTGTTTTTGTTTACAAAATTAGTTAGACTCTTGTGACCGCTGTGATAAATTTTTCGAAGAGTACCGGATATTTCCGTAAATAATCACTGGGACATTTTTCGGAAAATCGTATTTTTTGCGAGAAAATGGCCAATTAAAATTAGTAAAAATGAATATACATAATTTTATAAAATCTACTATTCTTTTGGTACGACTGTTATACTGCCCGCCACATTATGTAATCTATGAAGATTTATATATTCTTTAAGATTAATTATTTATTTAATTACTTTATTTAATAAATTAATAATAATTAATTTAATTTATTGAATAAATAAATTAGTGAATAAATAAATCAATTATTACATAAATGAATAAAAAGTAAATAAAGTAAAGAATAAATTAATTATTGAATGAATAAATTATTTATTTTATTATTGATTTTATTAAATAAATTATTAAATTTGATTTGATTGAATTTCAATCAATTAATAATTAATTATTTCATTTTTTATTAATTAATTAACAATTTTATTCATCCATTCCACCAGTTATTCCTCTAATTCGAAACAAAATTATATAATCTATACAGATTACATAATATATGGGGGGCAGTATAACATTCGTTCCTCGGAGGAATCTGGTAATGGTAGAAAATATCTCCTTTTGTCATAATCGCACCAGATTTTGATGTCCGCTTGATATTCATGTTATGTCTTTGGCTCCAGGACATCACACGTTTCATCGTGGAACATATATAAAGTGATTGAAATTTTTTTCGTATGTGTAGAATTATTTTGCGAATTCAAATAGTTTATTTTACTTTAAAATAATGTCGCCTACTGAAGTAATACATCAAAAAATGCTCTAAACTCTAAAGATTAAAGACACCCGTCTTTTCTCCACCTCTAACAACTTATTCAATTGACAGTGATTTTTTCCATAAGATCTATGGCGAATTGTGACTTGAAAATCACTAACAATGACAGTACAGGAAGAAATCCTTATATACTTTTGTATCAATCGATTTCAGTAGGGCGTCTGGCGACAAAAGTGAAATGCAAAATATTTTTTAAATTAAATTCGAATAGTCTCATACTTAAATATTAATTTACGATTTATTAATTTATCGATTTTTGAATTTTAGATAATTTAATCGGTATAAAATACATCAATTATAATAATAATTCGAAATATTTAGCATTAATACGAGATGAAACATTGAGAATTTTTAAAAAAGGCGTTCGTAATAATCATAACGAAATAAAATTGAAACAAAAACAAATAAGTATGAGCATTTTAATTCCAAATTTATGATCAGTTGCAGAACAGTCAGCGATAGTCACACTTGTCTGGAAGCGTGCATCCCAGCCGCTGGATGATCACCTCGGCCGCATATTTCCCGCATCGCACACACTCCTCCAGCGATCGCCCATCGAGTAATTGCGCCAAGAATCCTCCTACAAACGCGTCTCCCGCTCCAGTAGTATCGACAATTCGTCCCGGGTCCAGCGGATTGACCGGGATCTTGTGTCGCGCCCCCTTACTGTCAATGATAATAATCGGGTCTGCCCCTTGCGTTATAACAACAGTCCGTCTTTTCCCCGCCTTTTTAAACGGAATCTTGCCGATTCGATCGGCGATCTCCTCGACATCTTTCGTGCCAAATTCGCATTTCTCCGACAATTTCAACGCCTCCGTCTCGTTGCCGAACACGAAGTCCGCATATTCGACCGCTTCAATGACTTGCTTGTTGAATATATCGACAAGAAATTCGGCGCCGAGATTCAGACAGAAGGTTTTGTTGGTTTGCAGAGAGTGTTGAGCGACTTTGAGAAGGGCGTCGTGACACGAGGTGATGAAGAACGAGGAGATGTAGAAGAGAGAGGCGCCGGAGACGTGCGACCAAATGTCGGGCCGGTCGAGATGGTCGGCGGTGAAGCAACAAGCGGCGCCCAGACTCGTGACCATGGACCGGTTGTGTCCCGTAACCATCGAGGCGCACACCCCTGTCCCCTCGGGCCCCTTGTGGTACTGGTACGCCGTCCTCACGCCGATCTTCTCGCACGACTCCTTTAGGATCCCCCCGTACCGGTCGTCCTTGACGCAACCCGCATACACGCACCGGTACCGCTCCCCCAACACCCACTGCGACACCTTGATCGCGTTCTGTGTCGCGCCTCCCGGGATGTACTCCACTTGGTACTTGGCGACGATCTCGTCGTAGATCGGCAAGTGCTTATCGGCCGCTAGAATCGCGTCGTTCTCTTTCAAATCGTACTTCTTCAGCAACTCAGTGTCAACAGTCGCGAGAATATCGAGCAGCGGATTGCCCATACCGAACAGAACGTTCTTGCTCATCTCTGATTCAAATTGGAGAGTGAAATTGTTTACGTTATTTAAACAACGAATCGATTACGCAATTTTATCACATATCGATCAATGATTATTATTTTTTAGAAAACAATATTTGATCGATTTTTGAATTAAGTTCAACTGGAATTTTAATTTTCAGCAAAAACATATCGCATTAAAGAAGACATTTATGAAATAACTATAACAAACATTTGATGTTTTTTTGTGTAACGATATTTTTGAAAATATGAGAAAGAAGTTTTGTTAAATAAACATTATTAAAATGATTTCCAATCGTCCAATATTTCTATCTGATTTATTTCTGTGATAATAAAAAAATTGATAATAATTAGTTTGACAAATAACCTGCTGGAAATAAAGATGCATTCGTGTATTTCTTTCTGCATGGGTTTTGATACTTGTGATGAGAATTTTCTAGTGGAGTTTATTGAATGTTGTTTTTAGGATTGTGTTTCTCCTACCCATATGGAAGATTGATTTTTAAGTGTTTTGAACATTTGGATAATTTTAAAAATATAAATAGCAACCTTTAAATTTGTCAATAAATGTAAATCAATAAATGAATAATATTTTTTTCAAAATATTTAAAATCTATTTGCAAGTGATTTAAAATATTTTAACAGTGGATTATAACGTAAAGATTTATTAAATGATAAATGATATAATTACAATGAATTAAATTATATTTTAGAAAATAATTTTAAATTTATATAAGTTAGCAGTTGCTATTTAAATTTTTTCGGATAATTAGAGGTAGAGAAATAGAATCTAAATTTGTCAATTAAGAACGATGTTTAACCAAGAAAGTTTTGTAGAGAATTGTCCTGAAGGCGATGTGAGTTGTGATATCAGTAAAAGTATTGGAAATCATATTAATGTTCTTAATATGACGACCAAACACCACGTGACTCCGAACCTCTGAGGTCCAGAGATATTCGACTTATCCGAATCAAAAGTAGATAAATTCTTAAAGAGCTTCAGCAGATATGCGATGATCATAAGATTCTCAGAATAAAGAAAAGTTTTGCTGGTTACAATATTCATGACTCCGGAAGTAATAATGTTACGACAGCGACATTACCGAACATATAACTCGAAGGAAGCCCTCCTTCACAACCCACACCCCGTACGCCCGAGATCTTTAGAGAAAATTGTGAGGATAGTCTAACTCGCATTAGTCGGAATGACAGTTCCTGATAACATAGACATCATTCTGAAATTAAAAAGTTTCAAAATTAGCAATTGAAAATACTGTTCTACCCCTGCATTCTGTTTTTAACCGACTGATAAGCGTCGAATAGACTCTGATAACACAAGTAGTTAAAACCAATTTACAGATGCAAACCGATAAACAGACGCGACATCCGGTGCATTTCGACCAATTGTAATGCCCACTAGAATAAACAACCATTCTTCAGGATATCATGACTGCGTCCGAGTGAAATCGTTAACCCCGCCATTGAACACGACGCAGTAGAAATGTGTGCTTCCGATAGGGTATAAATACCCGAATCGGTTTGCACAAGTTGAACAAAGATTTGAACACCAAAATTTAACAAAAATTTTACAGACAGCTTTGACGTACAAAATTGTAAACGAAAATTTTATACGAGCCATAATTTTTGCACAAGCCCCAGAATTTAATCCCGATATTCTATTAGTTATTATTTCTGAGTTCGAACACTATATTGAAGAATTGATATTTCGGTTGCTCATTGCTATTTCATTGGAGGAATTCAATAAGTACGGGTTACCATTTATTAATTTTTATTGTAACTATTTGCGATACATTACTCCATTGAATTTATTTTATATATTAATAATATATTATTTTGATCATTAATTTTGTTATTTTATTTTATATTTATTTTATCTTATTTATCCCTTTCTACTTAACCCATATATAAAAGTTTTATTATCGTCATTCATCTAGATTAATCTATTACGTTGCGAAGTGGTGAAACGGGAAAGTCTCCCGAGAATAGAGGACTCCCATATTGATGTTAGTTGCGAGAAAATTGAGATGAGAGAAGGTAGAGTCGAAATAGACGAGGAAGGCGAGGTGGTTGCGAATAGAGACGAGATGTGAGGGAAAAACAGTACGTGTATATAATGTAAAAAATTAGTCGTACAAGTTGTAAATAAATCTTGAGTAAAATTTGGAATGAGGATGAGTGAGAAAAGTGAATGCTTGATTACTGGTTCGAGGCGTGGGACGGGTGTAAATTTGTATATAGTTATGGTACGGTTGAATAGTTCGATAGCCCGGTAAATTGTGAATGATTTGAAATTCATCGATTTAGTACTAGACATTCCTAAAATTACTACTTCGCAATTTAATCGTTAATTTCAATTGAGTGGCGAATATTTTTGAAGAGCTGAATAATTGATTACTCCTTTAATGATTGAACAGAAACACTTTTGTTTTTTAATTGATACTTCGTTAAATTGAATTGGTTTTATTGAAAAATTAGAGTCTGAAATCTTCTTAAAAGTCGCGAAGAGTTCAACGATGATTTAGTTAGTATGTTGGTGATGATAAAGACTGAGTTATTTAGAAATTAAAAATTTGTTAATTAATTGGATTCACATTTTGGATTTTGAAATCAAAACAGTTATCTTAATGGTTAATGTAAAAATGAAAGTAATAGTAAATGTCAAAGCTCACTAACACTGTGTATATTTATTTTTATTTTCTTTATGTAAATACTTTGTTTTTTTTGTCTTAATTATGTCTAGTGAAGTTTTTTATAGTCTGTATGCAATTCATATTATTTTTGTGTCACGGCATACGCATTTGTCCTTTTACTTTTTTATGTAAACTCTATTTTTTGTACGTATCCAACAAATTTTTTTTATTTATTATTATTTAAATTTATTATTATTTATTTTATTTTCAATTTTTTTGTTCAAGCTCTCTTTCGCGATATCTGTAGAGAGCGAAATTTTAGCGCATAATAACGCTAAATTATAATTGCCTTTTAAAATTCGAAGGCGCTCCAACGTACGTGTTGATGTGAGCCGAGGAGATGCGTCTGTTCCTGTGTTTATTGAATCGATGAATTATTGAGAGGAGTCAGAGATAAGAACGAGTTGCCATTTTTGGTGATGTCAATCCTCACCACATTCAGTAATATTGAACTCCAATGATGTAAATCTCATGACATCACTAGAGTTCAAATTCCGGTGATTTCATATGTCATGATATCACCGGAATGTGCAATTGCAAGGTCAATTTCAATTGCATCAACTAACCCCGGGGCATATTATATAATATTGCCTTAATATAAAAGGGGAAGATTTCCAAGTTTAATTGGTTAGCAAACCCCGATCAATATTTTATATAATAAATTTTATTATATAGTTTGCGTTCTTTACAATAGTGTCAAAATTCTCCGAAAATTCAACCAACTCAATCCTACCTCAACCTCGGACATTCTTTGTTGATGATGACGGTACGCCCCTTTCTTAGTTCACAATCTTCGAATTATCGTTCAACAAAAAACACAATTCTTCGACAATGGCCAAGTATCTCCTCAGTAATCTCCCTTCTGAACTCCTCCAGAAACTCGGATCCAGCGCTGTCAAATGTCTCAATTCTTCTCAGCCATATAAAGAGCTGAAAGATGTTATTTCAGTCATTATAGTCCATCTCAATCAGAAATATTTGAAAAATATTTCCAACCTCAAACACTGGGCAATACCTCAGCATCAAAATTCTTCTCAAGAACCATCACTGAATTGAATTCCCTTCAACCCAGCTGTCCTCCAAATCCAGAACTCGTCAAAGAATTATTCCTATCCGCGATGCCAGCCCACATCCGTCCAATATTATTAAGCCCCGATAAATCAGACCCTACTGATTTGGCCAAAATTGCTGATCGAGTTCTCTAGGAATCAACAAATTCAAGTTCCACAAATATATAGAGTACCGACCTTTGTTCTACAGTCGAAGAGCTGTCTAAACAAGTATCTTTGTTAACGACCCTTTTAACTCAGAATTTAGCAGATTGTTCCTATGTCAACCGGCCAGATTCACGTTCCCTTATCAGAAGATCGTCCCAACGGAAAAATGTTTTACTTTGCTCGTACCATAAACAGTTCGCCAACAAAGTAAAAAAATGTTGTATCGGCTGTGGTTGGTCTAAATCTGATTCCAATTCTATTCTCTGTGATCCAATCTAAGTCTACCATAATCGCTTCGGTTCAAAGGCCATCAGATGTTTGCAAGGATGCACATTTTCAAAAAAAAGTAGTCTCTAGGCGCTCAAGCCCGTTTAGACGACCTTAAATTAGGCTTGTTCATGCTCAACACTCAATTTCAATCCGATTCCGGTCTCAAAACCAACATCACTGATTTTCTAATCGACTCCGGTTCGTGCCTTTCTATTATTCCCCCGAGAATGGCACCAACACGCTCTCCAAAAACCACTCTCTGTGCCGCCAATGGTTCGCCAATCCAGACCTATGGAACCATCTCACTTCACTTCAATCTCTCTGGATTTCAACAAGATTTTCAGTGGACCTTCACCGTTGTCGACACAGTCCACCCACTTCTTTGAGCACTTTCTTAAGCAGTTATAGTTTTTTGGTTGATTGTAGGTCTCATAAATTATTGAAGCTCATTTGTTTTCCAAAATTTCGATCCCATCGACTTCTTTATCGTCAATCATATCGAGTTGTTCATAGACGGCCGCTGTACAATCATTAATCAAAGATTCTGCTCCCAACTGTTTGTCCCGTGATCCGGCTTTCTTTCCAGTTCATCCGGTGGTCCACCGAATAATCACCAAGCCATGTCATCCAGTCAGGCACAAGCGACGCGAACTTTCAGTTAAATCCAGATCGGCAGTTCAAGAAGAATTTCGACAGTAAGAAAAAGACTGTATCATCCGTCGTTCTTCTTCTCCATGGACCTCAACTCTTCATGTTGTCGAAAAACCGGACAAATAATTTCGCCCATGTGGAGATTATCGAGCGTTAAATTTCCTCACAGTGCACGATTCATATCCCACGCCGTTGAACACTGACATTGTTCATCGACTCACCGGTTCAAAAGTATTTTCAAAAATTGATTTGAAAAAAGCTTTTCACCAGATCCCTGTCGCGGATGAGGACATAGATAAAACTGCAATAATCACTCCATTTGGCTTATTTGAATTTCTTCGAATGCCCTTTCGTCTCAGAAATGTAGATCAATCATTCCAGCGCTGCATTGATACGGTTACAGCTGACCTCGATGGTGTTTTCGTTTATCTGGACGACATTCTCATTGCATCAAATAATGAAGATCAACATTTCCGGACTTTGCGTTCGCTTTTCTCTAGATTGCATGAAAACAATCTCCAAATTAATACTAAAAAATGTATTTTTTTCAAACTTCAGTGAAGTTTCTCTGATTCCAAATCAATTCCGACTGTATCACTCCTACTTCAGATCGGATAAAAGCAATCTCGGAACTCGCATTGCCAGTCATAGTATCCCAGCTCAGGAGTTTTATCGGCATGGTAAAATTATATCATCGATTCTTATCACATGCTTCAGAAATTCTTGCACCGCTGGTTTCTTTTTCATCTGGATCTAAGACTCTCAAACTCAATTGGACTGAAGATTTAACTTCCCGATTTTCCGAAATTCAGAAAAAAATTTCCGATTGTTCAACTCTTATGTTCTATGACCCATCATTACAGTTACAGTTAACCTGCGACGCATCCGATATTGCAATTGGAGCTGCATTGCATCAAAAGATGGGACAGATCCTTGAACCTATTGAATTCTTCTCTCGAAAACTTTCAGACACTGAAACCCGATATTCAGCATTCGATCGAGAACTCCTAGCAATTCATGATGCTGTTTCACATTTTCTTTCAGGCCGCCAATTCGAGATATTAACCGATCACAAGCCACTGGTGCACTTTATCCAAATGAAAAACCCGTCACCTCGACAACATCGACAGATTTTATATTTATCACAATTTGATTTTGCAGTTTTACATCTTCCCGGCAAGCAAAATGTTGTTGCTGATTTTTTATCCAGAAATCCAGTTTCAGCAATATCACTTCTCCCAGATTCAGCTTTCGAGTTGCTTTAGTCTGAATATCTTTCCAAAGATGAGCTCGCTGATTTCCCAAATCATTATAGTGACACTGATGGTATAACTTATAATTCTGTGGATCTCGGTGTCCGAAGAATCATCGATCCTACCGGTTTACGCAGGCGCATCTTCAAAACATTCCACAAATTGCACCATTCAAGTCGAAAAGCAACATTCGAGCTGATTCATACTCGTTTTGTCTGGTCAAACATCAGACGTGATATCAAGACATGGTGCCAAGAATGTACCGATTGCCAAAAACAGAAAGTAACACGGCATGTTAAACCACCAGTTATCAGATTTCCAACAGAAAATCGTTTTGAGATTGTACATCTAAGCATTGTCGGTCCACTACCGCCTTCAAATGGATGCTCTTATATTTTAACAATGATGGATTGGAAAACAAGATGGACTGAAGCAGTTCCAATCTCCTCAATTTCTGCTGAGAATGTTGCTAGACGTTTTGTCAATACTTGGGTTGCTCGATACGGTGTACCTTCTCAAGTTATCACGGATCAAGGTTGGCAATTCGAAAGTAATTTATTTCAGACTCTTGCAAAACATCTTTGATTCAAACACGTCCATACAACTTCATATCACCCACAATCGAACGGTCTTGTCGAGCATTTTCGTCGAACCTTAAAGACCTCTCAACGTTGTTTAGGTACCTCTTCAAACTGGCATGATTCTCTTCCACTCGTGTTATTAGGTTGGCGAAATACTTTTCATTCATCTACAGTGACTTCTCCTAGTGTTATGTTATTCGGAGCTGGAACAGTTTTCCATGATGAGCTTTTCAGAGAAACGATTAATACTGATCTCGAAGCAATATATGCCTCCAGAAAACACTTCCTCTCCTCTGATACAAACCCATCTTTGGCAACTCTGCCCAGAAATTAACTCATCTGCCAAGTTCAGGGTTCTCAGTTAAGTATGTCTGGATCCGTGAAAAAAATACTTATCATATGAAGCCTCGTTATACTGGACCATTTCCGGTTATTTCTATTAAAGGTAATGTTGCAAAAATTAAAATTCAGGATGCCAAACAAACCATCAATCTCGAGCGTCTGAAACCAGCTTTCGGTTTTTTCCAAGACGAGAACCACCCCGAACTCCGTTCTTCTCCAAGGGGGCTATGTGGTGATGTCATTCCTCACCACATTCAGTAATATTGAACTCCAATGATGTCAAATCTCATGACATCACTAGAGTTCAAATTCCGGTGATTTCATATGTCATGATATCACCGGAATGAGCAATTGCAAGGTCAATTTCAATTGCATCAACTGACCCCGGGGCATATTATATAATATTGCCTTAATATAAAAGGGGAAGATTTCCAAGTTTAATTGGTTAGTAAACCCCGTTCAATATTTTATATAATAAATTTAATTATACAGTTTGCGTTCTTTACACCGTTCAACTCAGAAAAACGGATGGGGGCTCAGAGCTTGCAAAAATGTTGTCAAGAGGAGGGAACACGACATAAACTAGTTGGCGAATGTAATAGGAGATATCTGGGAAACAAAAATGAGATCTGCATTCATAAGAGAAAAGAACATTCTGAAGATAATGAGGGAACTTGTTGATGTAAAAGTTGGATCAAACGACACCTCAACCGTATTTCGGAAGATAGGTGAACTTAGTAGAGAAATTAGAGAAAAAAGAGCTATCAGACTTGGTATATGCAACGCGGTAAATGATAGAGAAGCGAAGGAAGAGAAAGCCTCGAGAGTTGTGTCCGAAAGAATACATGTAAGAGAAGAAATGACAAGAAGATATTATTCAAAGAATAATATGTTTACTTGTCCTTTTTTGTTGTTGTACTCAAATCATATTTGGCCTCTTTTTGCAACCTATAGGTAACTTTAGTGGTTAAAATATTTCAGGATCATTTGATTGTTGTCCTTATAGTCTAACCTGCATGTGTGAGGGGTCTGTATGTACCATCGATTGTTTCTTAATGTAAGCGCATTGATGGTCTCTGATGGCTTCCCAACTGTGAGGAATATTTTTTTAATGGTGTTTATTGTGTGTTGTTTGGTATGTTGTTTTAGGATTGTGTTTCTCCCACTCAGATGGAAAATTGATATCTTAAATATTTTAAAACGTCGAGTTGTTTAATCAATTATTAAAAGTTAAATAATCACTTTAAAATTAAACTAATATTTCATAAATAATATTTTAATAATAATTTCTTAAACTAAATAAAAATTATTTTAAATTTCAATTATAAATAATTTTTATAATAATTACATTATAATTTAAAGTATAAATTATTTTTGTAATGATTAAATTGTATTTTAAATTTGTTTTAATAATAAGACGTTAAAGAATATTATTAAACATTATCAATCTAGAACGATGACGAGCTACACAAGTTTTCCGGAGAATTGTTGTAGTGACAATTCAAATTGTGATAATAATAAATGTAAAGGAAAATCAATTAATGTTCTTAATACCAACCTTTTTCCGCTGTGGACCCACAAACAATACTTTTTTTCTCTATGGACCTCCGGTGTTGATTTAGGTAAAATTTTTAGTGTTTATGCATTTAATTTCTAAAAATCAAAAATATAAAAAAAACAAAAACTTTATTCATTTTTATGAAGCACATTAATTCAACAAAAAATTTTATTCGAATTGCACAAGCTGTCTTATAGACAAAAGTATTAGTGAGAGCCTTGTTGCTGTTTATTACTTACAAGAGAAGAAATCCGTGGTTGTAAGTTACTTAGATGGAGCCTCATGTCTGCATTACCATTCAAGTACAAGCTCCTTCGTTATTTTGCGAATAAATGAAGCAAAATTTAAAAGCCTTTCTCAGTCAAATTGTACGTTGGTAAATTAATTATAAAGGGTTCCGCCTTTTCTTTTTCTTTTTTATATTGTTCATCATTTTATGGTTGATACAATTTTATTTATTAGAGATGGAAACTTGTTAGAAACGTTTTAAATAATTGACTTTTTAAATTCCTGAATTTTTGAATAACTCTTTTTATAAATGTAATTCATAATTTTGCTGTGGACCCCCTTAATCGCGTTGTGGACTCCTGGGGGTCCACCTGTACCCTGTTGGGAAGCCCCGCTGTAAGGGTTTAGCACGGGTTCTTGCTATATTTTTAAGAATTATTTTGGTCTCATATTCAGAATGTCGATGTTTCTAAAGTATTTCGTTTAAATGATGTTGGGTTCTGGATCTGTAAGGTCCAGAATGGCAAATGTTAGACTAATGTAAGCGTCTGTGGCAACAATTATATCAGATTTATTGGTTATTGCAGTGCACAAGTGTGTCCGTTGGTGTACTAAAAAATTGTAAGATAACTGCTGTAGTACTGTTATTTTGATGGCCTTGGCCCATGCAAGGTGAATCAAAATCCAGGTCTTGACTGATTGACTGTTGTTTTAGTAAAACGGTTAACAGGGAATAGACCTTTCCTTGTTATACGTGCTGTATTATTTCATCTCTTTGAGTTTCATTTCCTTCTTATCCTCATCTATTCATCCGTGCCACTCGAACCACAGTGAAACTACATTGCGATTTTTTCGGAATTGATTCCTGAGATAAACGTCGTGTGCTGTCAAACACCACTGTCAATGCTGATAAGTTAAATTAATACTATCACTCGAGAAAGGTCCAAGATTGGTTTCAGGTGAATATCCTCACATATTCTTGACGGGAAAGGTCAGAGTCTGAAAAACAAATGAAAATAATCGAACTCCGCATGAAAATCCGACTAAAATCGATGTGAAAAATAAAATCCGAGGAAATCACACGCATAGCGAATATCAGCCGAATCATAGAATAATTCAAAACTCATAATCAATTAACGTGGGATTACTGAAAAATACAATTACCAAAAATCCTGAAAGACAAAATCAAAAGTTTCAGTCAAAAACCAAAATTTCAGTCGAAAATCAGAAAATGTTAAAAATCAAATTTATATGAATATATTAATAAAATAAAGTCCTCACTCTCCTCTGGATCGTAACAGAGGCGGACCTGTACATTATGCCGGCTCCAGGAGGTAAAAAACGAATTAAAATATATAAAGGAGAAAAGTCAAACGAAAAAAGTAAAATTAACTCACTTCGCGGCGGAATTTCCGCATGAGATTTAAATCGCGCGCGCAGAACGTCGTCACCGATGGGATACAGTTGGTTCGAACAAACAACGATGTTTTGGAGGTCCGGAAACAGGCTGAAAAAAATGATAAAATTACTAAAATTAAAACAAAAAAAAATAGAATTAGAAAATCGCTGAATCAGCATGAATCAGTTTTTCTAAAAGTTGTTAAAATTGGAAGTCACCAAATTTGGAAGTGACGTGCTCTGATGGAATTGGACCTGGCATTTTGGAACTCTACGTGGACGAATGAAAAGTAGTTACGAGTAAGAGTGTGCACCCAAAAACAAGTATAAATACAGAAGAATTTTTAGAGAAAATCAGACATTTTTTGACGACAAAAATTTGAAAAAAAGTTAGACGAATAAATTTAGACAATTTTTCAAGATAATTTTTGGGAATAGAATTTCACATGAAATTTTTAATTCTGAGAGGTTTGGTATTGTTAAAATTTTCGCGTCCGAGAGAGAAAGTAGTGGGTTACTCTCTCTCTCGGGTCCCGAATCTTTAAAATTATGTCCCACGAAACGGTCGGTCACTCGATTATTTATTTATTAATTATGTTATTTTTTTATCAATTATGTTAAACCATCTTATTTTATTGCACAATTATGAATATTTTATAACAATTTATTTTATTTTTTAAATATTTTTATACGATGATTTATTTTTCACTAAACTTGAATACCCTTGGGTAGGGTCAACTTAAATGTTAACGTATATAAATTCTCGAAGGCTGGTTCCGGCATGCGTTTTAGCGCGGCCACAAAAAAGTCCCTGGTGTATGAGGTCCGTGAGTGACAACAAAGCTCAGGAGTTCATACCGGAAGGCAGTTTCGGAATCCGACTGCAAATCTGTTTGACCCCTTACGTAGAATAGGGATTAAATAATAAATCGACAACTCATATTATAACCGTTATAATTTTTAGATGATACATCAGATAGAGTTGCAAGAAGCAAAACGTACGATTGAGAAGTTGCAGCAAGAGAATAAAATGTTAAAGAGAGTCAGGGCGGCAGACCGCAAAGAAATATCGAACCTGCGTGATAGCGTAGAGCGCTTATCGATGAAGCTGAGAGTGTCAAAGGAAGCCTCCATCGAGCCTGAGGAGTACGCCCGTGTGGTGAGACGGGATGTTGCCATGGAGAGCCGAAAAAGGGGGCTTGAACGACTTTATTCAGTACAACTTCAGCTCCAACTAAGGCAGAAAGTGAGGGCCGACGAAGGGAAAGAGTCGTACACTCTAGGAACGCAATGGTCGATCGCCGACTATAGAGGTGAAGACTATGTGAATAGGTGAAAGCGGCAAAGAATCCGCAAGAGTATAAACAATGTTTTTAAGTGTTTTACGAAATAATATGAGCATATACATTCCCAAGATACGACACAAAATCGAAGTAATATCTGAAGGATATTGGAAAATCCCAAGGAACATAGTGATCAAATATATAGTGCGCTTACAGGAACTTAGGAGCCATAAACATGCTGCGATAGCCCATTACAACCCATCAAGGAGTCTGGTGAGAAGACACGGGCATGTTAGTAAGGTACATGAACCGTTATCGGCGTATAAAGTTGTACCAATCTGCGCGAGCATCCAGAATATGCGACAAGGTCAATCGAAGTCACGTCCTTCCGAACGAAAGAATTAAAAGCTAGGATCAAGTATCGATTTGGAGAAGACTACTCACCCTTAGTGAATGAACAATATATGGCGGACCAAAAGACCCGACACCTTGTTGAAGCCGGAATATGGCAAGGATATGTGAATGCAGTTGAGTTGATCAAGACAGCGGAAACAAAGAAGCTCGCCAAGCCATTCACCGATTACAGACAGCAATTTAAAGTAAACCATGAAGAAAAATATTGGCATAGGTATTTTAAACACCACGATTTTAATAACGGCCTTTATGATCCAAATGATGGTACCGAATTAGTATCGACTATATGTGAGCAATTGAAAAGCATCTACAGAAATATTGTGCTTTGGTCGGATTATTCGAAGATACAAATCTGTGTGCGATTCACGCAAAAGAGTTACAATTATGCCCAAAGACATGCAACTGGCGAGAAGAATCCGCAGAGAAAGAAGCTAAATAAAAGTTGAATATTTTTAATATACATTATTTGAATAAAAAAGTCAATCAAGGCAGCGATATTTAGTCTAATCGGTAGTAGCGACGGGCGGTGTGTACAAAGGGCAGGGACGTAATCAGCGCAAGCTAGTGACTTGCGCTTACTAGGAATTCTTCGTTCAAGTGGGATAATTTCAATCCACTATTCCTGACACGACAGTGATTCAGCAGGTTACCCGGCCATTTCTAGCTAGGAATAAAACTCGCTGGTACTGCCATTGTAGCGCGCGTGCGGCCCCGGACATAAAAGGGCATCACAGACCTGTTATTGCTCCATTTCATTTAGCTAACGCTATTTATTCATCTAAGAAGTCAGCATTTGCGATTTAACACAAATGTACTATTTAGCAGGTGAGAGTCTCGTTCGTTAACGGAATTAACCAGACAAAACGATATTTAGAAATATGGGAAACTATCTCTCTGGAAATGTTACAATACCACCTCCTCCAATACAACCAGAAATTAAGTTACGACTGAGGATGGTGATGAACGAAATATTGGATAATCTCAACGAGTTAACGGATCCTGTAAACGGTGTAGACTTATATCATTATCAGACTCGACCTCCGAGGAGTATAATCAACATCCTTTACAGCATATACTTACAGCACGAATGGGAGAATGTAGTGGAGTTGCAACAATTGGATAAAAGATTTTACGCGAAATGGACAGCGCAAAATCCGAAGATCACGTTGCGATATTTAGACCATTATGCCAGTTTCGAGTATTTCATGCCACCAATGTGTGAAGTTCGATACCGTACAACAGACATGGAAATGAAACTAGACATGTTTAAGGATTATCAGTCCAAGGCAGTGTTGCATTATTGGATCCGAGCATTGATAGATGATAATGCAGAAATAATAACCCTGGGAGTGAATTCAGTGGAAATTTATCGTGCAGAGGACAGAAAGATACTATTAACGGCGATAACGTGTGCGCCACACGACATTGCGAGCTACGTGAATTACAATACATATACTCTGATTGGTGAACTATTCGACCTGTACAAGGAATATTTTGTCAATGGAAAGATGAAGAAGGAAACTATCATAAGTAATAAATATTATGTACCTATGCAAGTACAGACTATATACGAACTTGGAAATGTACTACGGGAAGAAAGAGAGGATGCACACGACGTATTCCTTAAAATATTCCTTAAAAATTGAGAAATGGATCGTATAATACCTTCCATTTGTGACAATTGTTAATGTAGTACGCAAATAGAATATCAATGGGAGGATATCAACACTATCATATTATTGTCAATGACGGAACAATGGATCATGCAATCGACATTCATGGGAGAGATCCATCGGTGGAAGCAGTATATGATGCAGTCAATAATTGGAGAAGTGATCCTTATGTTCTTATCTGGGAAGGACGACAGTTGCCCAAAAATGGAGAATTAAGGAAGATATTCTTTTGATCAAAAGACCCGGTTTATTTGGAGAAACATGCAAAAATAGAAAATTGTCAATCTCAAAATAACTGGGATGAACTATACGAAAATTTTGTCACCAAGGTGGTGGAGACTCTACTTTATAAAAATATAACGGCAGAAACATATTATATACTCAGTTGAACGTCATCACTATGTAAAGTAGACTACTTCACTAGACGAACCGTAGAATTATTCATCCGTGTAATCGGAGAAATGGTACAATTAAAGGAGAAACTGTTCAAGATGACATTGCCAGGACTAAAAGACAAAATAATTCGAATCCATAACGTGAGTAGGGGAAAAATGTTTCTGCCCCGACCCCCCCGGGGGGGTAGTCCTTAGTTACCGTGGTTGCCATGGTTACTTAACCAGTTACCAC
The DNA here is from genome assembly GCA_001938485.1 of Girardia tigrina. Classification (NCBI taxonomy): domain Eukaryota; kingdom Metazoa; phylum Platyhelminthes; order Tricladida; family Dugesiidae; genus Girardia; species Girardia tigrina. Next base: position 65,231 of record MQRK01251127.1, read on the forward strand.
GCGGGGTTACCATGGCAACGGTCGCGATCACCCTAGCAACGGTCACGGTTACCATGGCAACGGTCGCGATCACCTTAGCAACGGTCACGGTTACCATGGCAACGGTCG
>MQRK01251129.1:0-14025 GCA_001938485.1 Girardia tigrina
AATATGTTTAACAATTAAAACAGAAACTTTATAATTGAAATATTTCTGATATGAAGATTTTTAAAGATGAATTTTGAAAAAGTATTTTAACAAAATCTTTAAAGGATAAAATAAACTATTTTTTTAATATCCAAAAAAAAGAAATAATAAATTAAGTATTCGTTTTTATATTACATTATCTTTATCTATAAAAGGTTTATGAAAAAGAAAAATTGTTCCTCGAACATTTGTTCGAAAATATATTATTGTGTTATATTAATAAAATTTTGGTCTTATGACTTAAACTTTTGATATGGAACCTTACAAACATAACTTAAACTTATAATTATGTGCTTCCAAGCCTATTTTGTGACAGAAATGTAGCATAGTCAACTACAGTATTCATGCTGCACTGAACTAATGACAAGATTTTTGACGGTTTCGGATATCTTCGGTTACCTTTATACACGGCATATAAATTGTACTTGATGAGGATTATTTTGGCTAAATGATAGAGTCTTCGTGTACCTTTTTAATCCTCAGCTGATTAGTATAATTTTTATGCAAATAAAAATTGTTTTATGATTATTTGCGTGTTATCAAATTTAAAACCTTAGTGTAATTAAACAGGGAAGTCTTTCTTTTAGGAAAGACTCTCAAAAGAAATAAAATTTGTTTATTTATCAATTGTGAAAATAAACAAAACTAAGAAAGGAAATTTGATCATCTTTTATGAAATTGAAACGAAATGTGAGACAGAAAGTTTCGAAAAACATTGACGACTCTCAAGCAACGCCCCTGTCAGATGTACTCTCCCTCTTTCCAGCTTTTTTGAGGATATTTTAATGTTTAGAAAAGTTTAGAAAAATTATTATAATAATTAAAATTTGTGAAGAAAGTAAAATCAAAATTTTTAAATTATTTTATAATCAATATTATTTACTATCTTATCTCTTCAATTTTATTTTATTAATAATATTTTTATCATAATTACTATAAGTTATTTTTATTATTATTAAATTTGTAAATACTTTCAATTAGTATTAGTAACACCACAATTTGCATGAACACGTTTATTAACAACGCAAACAGAATCTTTACAATTCCATTTTCATTACGATCATCTTTCTTTGAATCATTTTGTTTTTGTATATTTATTCAAATATTTGATTAATGAATGAGATTATCTAATTAATAATTTTTAATTTATCAAAATCTTATTAGGTAAAAATACATTAAGTAAATTTTAGAATAAACATTATATTAAGTTAAATTAGTTAAACTATGTAGTCAAAATTATTAATTAAATTTGAAATTACAAAACTTTTAATTGTGTAGTATTTAAACACTAATCTCATTAGATTCAAATAATCAATCAAATAACATATCAATCCCATCTGAGTAGGAGAGTCACCAATCTAAACAGCATAAAAACAACAAACTCACAAAATTCAGAATTTCCCCTCACAATTATAGTAATATTATCAAAATTGACAATATTAAAATAAAAAATAAACATAAAATATAAAATAATTTTTGATTTTATCTTTAAATATTTTAATCAGTCGAAGAGTGTTCCGAATCATGCTCAAACAATTACCCAATTCTTAAATACAGATTCATTATAAAAGAAAATTTTATTTTCAAGAATAATTATTTTCGAAGGTCCCATCCTCATCGTCAAATCATCAAGAAAATATATAATATATTTTAATTCTGCTTATATAATCTATCCATGAATAATTGTCACCTAAAAACATTCAATAAGTCTTCTCTAATCTAAATTATATCATTGTAAATATTCTAAAAAGTGTACTATTAAAACCAGAGCAAATATTTTTTAAAAAAATTTAGGTCTATTATTTAGTCAAAGATATTTTACGTAACTTCGAAGACCGTGATCAAATGTTATCCTTTCTATCACGTATGAATTCTTTATTTCTAAATATTTTTTTCACGTTTAAGTTAAAAAGTAATGGTTTTTTACCGTTTTTAGATTTATAAATTGAGAGGAAATGCAGTTGTTATATACAAATGTACGCGAGTGGTAAAAACAAGGTATGGCAAATGATCTCCCTTTAGTATTTATCAGTTACACAAAATTTAATGATAATTAAATATGTTATTAAATATTCACAACAAACAACTCTAAAAAGAATAAAATGGAAAGTATAGCAATTCGTACGGGTTTAAACACAAAAGTTATTTAGTTTCAAAATGCCTTGAATAAATATTACTTTCTGTATAATAGAACTGATTTCAGTCGTTCTTATAATTGATTTATGGATAAGTAAATGGATGTTGAATTATTCAGGAATGTTCTTTATTTAGACACAACGAAGTCTATTTTCCAAAAATAACTTGGATAAATGCAAATGTTAGAATGTTAGTTAGAATACTAAATGTATAAAAACATTTCAAATACATTCAAGAATCGTGCATATTGATAAATTGTTGTCTGTTGATTAAAATTTTTCATTAAAATCAGAACAAAACATTTAAATTGATTCCGAATAGAATTTCATCAACAGCACAATATTCCACATTTGCATGTAGAAGTATGCATAATAATGAGAGAAAATAACAAAATCATTTCAAACATTTCTTTCATTAACATACTATCACCTTAAAGAGATACTTTAAATAAAATAATTCAATACTTTTTTAAAAGAAAAATTTTAATCAACAGACAACAATTTATCAATATGCACGATTCTGGAATGTATTTGAAATGTTTTTATATATATTTTTTAGCCACATCTGTCTGAAGGTTGGCATAAAACTTATCACTACGTTCAATAGTAGTGTTTTGAGAGACCACTTTTTTTAAAAGTGCTATGACAAGAGGTCTCCGGAAAAGGCTTGAATGTCATAGAACAACCGTCAACCGAGTTATAAAGACATTTACAAAAGAAGGAAGATAGGAGTCTAAACAACGTGGCGGATATAAACCAAAGGCACGTCCTGAGGTGCATTTAAATTCAATAAGAGATTTCATTGCTGAAGATTGCTCGATAACGCTTGATTCGATCAAAGAAAAAAAATGAATATTTATCAAGTGGACGTAAGCAGACCCACAAATGATCGACCGATTTCAAGATTGTCATTTTCTCTTAAAAGTACAACACCGATTTCGGAAAGAAGAAATGATGAAAACACCATTGAAATAAGATTTCAACATGCAATGGCGCTTTTAAATATCACTTAACAAACAGGACGGCAAAAATATTTTTTTTGTTGATGAAGTGGGTTTCTAAGTGAGTACGCGTAGCAAAAGAGGAGGAACTCCTGTGTGACATCGTGCTGTTCAGGCTATTACGAATTTTTTTCCATTTACTTATTTATGTTGAAATTGGGCACGTTTATTATATGCGTCTAGAGCATTTGATACGGAAAGGTTTTGTTCGTTTATTGGTGAATTATTAGTTAGATTTGCCGAAAACCGAAGAAGTGGCACAATGTTGGTCATGGATAATGTTTCATTTTATCATAGTTCAAGACAAAGTAACATTATCTGGACACGTGATAAAGTTTATGCCGCCATATTTGTCATTTTTAAATCCAATTGAGCATCTATTTTCTCAGTGAAAGCAAATGGTTAAAAGTTCAAGACCAGTTCATAAAGAAGAATTATACACTTTTATTGATTCGGGAATTTTTAAGAATTTCAAAAGAAAACTATGCAGCATATTGTAAAAAGATGTTAGGCATGCTAATTCGATGTATAATTAAAGAAAAATTGTTGACGAATAAATTTTTTTATTGCAAAAAATATTTTTCAAAATTTGTATTCATACATATGTAATTATTTGTAAAGAAAAAAATAATTTTAGTTTTAAAATTTTCTGTTTATAATTTTTAAAATATTTTTTTTATTTTATTGCAAAATCATTGAGATATTTTGCAAATATAACGGGAAACTCCGTATTTTGAAAATGTCTCTTAAATTACAGACAAACCTATGAAGAGAGAATTAATTTAGTTCGATGATCAAAATTTAAGTGGTTTTAAAAAATTGTTTTGAATTGAAATCAAATTGAAAATTTTAAAAATTAAATTATAATTAAATATTTTAACTTTCACTTTGACAATATTCTGTATAAAATATTATTTTGAAATATTAGAATATTATTTGATATTCTGAAATATTATATAATATTATTTTTAAAATATTATTTTAGCAGGAAATGAATGGATTAAAACAGATAACAGATAGAACAGTATTTTAAAAAATAATAATTTTATTTGAATTCTATTAAAAATTTTAAAATCTATTATGAATAAGATGAAAAATTAAATATTTTAAACATAACAAATTAAATATTAAATATAAAGTATTTTCAAAAAATTTAAAAATACTAAAAATAAATTACATGTTTTTTTATAAAAAAATACAAAATTTAAAAAAACAGAATATAATATTTAATTTGAAAAACAAAATTTTAAAAACATTATAAAAGGTTAAAATTAACCAAATTATTAATTATTAATTGATGTTATTAATTATTTATTGACATAAATTATTAATTTTCATAAATATATTTTAAAAATTAAATATTATTTTGATTGCGATTTGAGATAATTTAAAAATTTTTTTACAAATAGAGATCGGCAAATTAATTATGAATTAAAGAAATAGTTGAAAAATTTGTTTGAAAATGCATTTATATATTTTGATTGAACCTTCTGCTCTCTCCGTGGACCGAACACCTGAGGAAGTTCTATGTAAAACAAAACATGTTGTAAATTAAATAAATAATTAATGTAGTTGTATCTTTTCAAGCCGATTCTAAGAATTAAATATTTATAAAAGTCGAATACGCTACCAAATAATATTTTCTAAGGACAAAATTGATTCTTTCAAGATATTTAGAGAGACAAATGATAAAATGAAATAAATGTAAAAAATAATTTTTTATTAAATTTTATTTATTTTCACACAGCAATTAAATTAATATTGTAAAGGAAAAATATTTTTATAATTTAGCGCGAGAACAAAAATTATAATTAAAATGTTTAAGAAAATTTAATGATAAAGAATGTAAGATAATTTATATTTTAAAATAAATAATTATTAGTTTGAGGACGCAGTTTTATATTTGCTTTTTTAAATAATAATTATTATAATATAAATTATTTCATTTTAATTAACATCAATTATTATTGTATTATTTTTTCATTTTTACTTAAGTTAAGTCATCTTCACAAATATTTTGTTAAATATTATTATTTTTTCCCTCATTTCGATGGTTTCGAGCAATTTCGATGGAGTTTAAATAACTAGACCTAGATTTAAATTCGTTCGGATGATTAACCTTTATAAAAAAACTTCATTTTCCGTTATTGAAAAATAGGTAACAGAGACATATTTGAAATTAAGTAATTGACACCCAACTACAAGTCAAACAATGACATGAAACTCCTCACACTCAATACAATTCCCTCAATTTTAGCCTTCATATCTCATCGATGCAATTCGACTGAAATGTGTGAACAAATGGCAAACGGAGTGAATAGTGTGCTCTGTCAAATGTACCAGGTCTGAGATAAGAGACAGTTAGTATAATGACACATTCAGTCAGTGCAAGACAATCACACACAGACAAAATACATTTGTGTTATTATTTAATTTTATATTTTTCGATAGTATTATTCATTTTTTTTATTTTTGGTGGAATAACTTTCACCTTTTTACAATCAAATTATCTCAGCAATAACAGCCAACATGTAAATATTCACATTCCATTGTCCTCCTGTCCTTTTTCTCAGGTGAATCAAAGTAATGTTTTGATAATTAATGTGAGGATTTTGGAAAACTTGTATACATTTTTAAATAAAAAATCTAACAAAGAAATTTCAAAAAACATTAAAAATATACAATAAATTTAAATATAAGAATTTTAATATTATAATAAAATAAGTTAATATAAATTTTTATAATAAAAAAATGGAAACTTATTACAAAATAATTTAAATTAAAAATGATAATAAATTTTGAAATGAGGACTTTTATAAATTAAAATACAAACTGAAAAGAAATATTTTTAATAATATTTATAATAAAAATATTTTTGATAACAAATTTTAAAATGTAAAAATTAGTAATGTTCGAAATAAAAAAGGTTTTAAAAAAGTTGAGATAAAATAATTTAAAATGCAAAACTCTAATAAAGAGAAATAAAATAATTGTAATAAAATTAGAAATAAAAGAAATTAGAAACAAATGTAAAATGCAAGACTTTTGAAATAACAAGGGTATTTAATAAAATTTGAAAGAAAATAATTTGATTTCAAATTTTAAATGCAAAACTTTATTAAGGTTGGTGAGGAATATTTTAAATTGTTTGAATGTGTAAATGTATTGATGCTGTATGTTGATTTAAGTATGTTGGATTTAGAATGGTGATTCTCCCACCAAGAAGGAAATTGGTATTTTTTTATTTAAATTTTAAATGATTGACTATTCCAGTTGTTCCCAAACTTCCTTGCCAGGCGTCCCCCTAAATATAAATAAACATTTTGGCGCCCCCTACGTGTTCCACCAGGATATATGGTGTAATAGAAACGCTTAAATTATTATTGTTATTAAGTGAATTTTTAAGTTTAATTTTAATTTAACACATGGACTGTGTGTTTCATCGTAAATTCTCAGCCTACTTCCATGTTTGAAATGCATTCTACCTATCTATAAATTAATGAAAATAGGTTAAGCCCGTTTATTTTAAATATTCAAATCTACCTCATCTTCATTAAATTTGTGCTTAATCTCAATATGTAAGTAAGTTGAGAATACTGTTCATAAATGGTCGCTCGGCTTTCATGACACTTAAAATTCTGTTAATAAAACCTTGTTCCCATTTATGAATGTCTTTTCCAAGGGGCAAGACATCGTTGATATGTAATTACAATAAATACTTGTATTTACTTTTGAATAATTTTTATACTTTTGTACACTACCCATCTTTCGGTATTTATTTATAATAAATTTCATTTTATAAATCTGTTTCAAACTTTTTGAAACATTTTTAGACTAATAAATAAATAGATCAATGTAGTTAAGGAAAATTCTCATTTGTTTAAATAATCGAAAGTCTCGGCGGGCGTTTAAAGAAAGTTTAAATCTTACTGACTTTTGTTTATTGCTTTACTTTTCAGTTTATCATTTTACAATCAATTAATAAAACGATCAATTAATAAAACGATCAAACGTAAGCTATTTTACAATACAAATGTACTTATTTTATTCTTGTTTCAAGATACCACTCAAAAATGCATAAGCGGATAAGTAAGAAACGCAAGGCAAATATCTCCCAAGACGCGTCTAAATCTAGTGAAAGTAATTCCAATGAAGAGGCAAGGTCAATAAACATTGACAACTTCAATGTTAAGAAGAAGTTAATTCCCAAAAAAAGTTGAGGAAGTATCAAGAAGATTATATAAAATTTGACTTTACATTTAATCAAATTGAAAGTATACAACATCCACAATGCGTTATTTTCTCGTAAATTCTGGCTAATGACAGTTAAAAACCAAGAAATTTAAGGCGACATTTAGTAGCAAAGCACCCAAGTATTGCTAAAAAGCCTGTCGAGCATTTTGAACATAAGAGTATGGAGTTACAAAAACAAGTAGCTCTCATGAACAAAATACCAACGACATCAACAAAAGCTCTCCGTGCATCTTTTGAAGTGTCGTATTTGATAGCAACCGAAAAGAAGCGTCATACAATTGCAGAAACTATTGTGCTTCCAGCTGCAATGAAAATGTGTGAAATTATACATGGCGAAAAATTCTCAGAGGCTATGAAATCAATTCCATTATCATACAACACTGTTTCTCGTCGTATTCAAGAAATTTCCAATGATGTTAAAGAGCAACTAATTACTCGTCTTAAAGTTAGTGAGAAATTTTCCTTGCAAATTGACGAATCTACCGATGTAGCTGGCATGGCTTAACTACTTGTTTACGTGAGATATTGTTTTGGTGATAAGTTACTGGAGGATATACTTTTTCGCCAAGCGCTTACTCAAATAACCGCAGGAAACGACATATTCAATATGCTAAATAACTTTCTAGAGACAGAGGATCTAAAATGGAGCAATTGCGTTGGAGTTTGTACCGATGGTGCTGCTTCTATGATCGGAGATAAGAAAGGATTAAAAGCTAAAATTAAGGAAGTTGCACCTCATGTTTGTTTTACCCATTATATTATCCATAGAGAAGTCCTGGCAACTAAGAATCTCGATGTAGAAGCTAAAACGGTTTTACAATAGGCAATAAAAGTAGTCAACTTTGTGAAAAGTCGACCTCTAAATGCTCGTTTATTTTCTGTGCTCTGTAAAGAAATGCAATCGGATCAAGATTCACTTCTCATTCACACTGAGGTAAAATGGCTATCAAAGTATTGCAACGTCTAGTTGAATTGAAGCACGAAGTGGGCATTTTTCTGGAAGATGCTAATTCTGCATAGCTAAACATTTCACAGATTCAAGATGGCTTGCAATTTTATCATTCTGGCAGATATTTGTCATAAACTTAATGACATGAACACTTCACTTCAAGGGCCAAATACCAACATTTTTCAACTAAACAACAAAATTACTGGGTTTATAAAAAAATTACTCTTTGGAAAACGCACTGTGAAAATGACAACATTGCAATATTTGAGAACTTAAATGCATTTTTAAATGATAACGAACTTCATTTTCACGAAGTAAAATTATTAGTAATAACTCATCCCACTAATCTTAAAGTTCATTTTGGTAAGTATTTCGATGATTTATCTCTTTCTAAGCATGAGTGGATCAGGAGCCCATTCAGTGACGTTGAAACAATAAGTCATCTTTCAATATCATAGCAGGAAAAGCTTTTAGAATTGTCATCTGATGGGAAATTTGGGAAATCTCTAAAAAGGAAATTTGATACAGTACCACTAGCTGAATTTTGGAGCACTTGTTAAAAATGAATATCCTCAACTTTCTGAACTAGCCATGTCAATTTTAATTCCGTTTACTTCTACATACCTGTGCGAGAAGGCATTTTCCTTAATAGTAACAATTAAAACTAAATCTCGAAACCGTCTGTAAGTTGAAGGAGATGTTCGTCTTTCATTGTCACCAATTCAGCCAAAAATGGACCTTCTTTGTTCAAATATACAATCCCATCCTTCCTATTAATTGTAATGATTGCATATGATGTAATACTTTGCCTATTATTAATAAAGTAAAAACTTTTTCAATATTTTTTTATTTTATTATTTTATATTCAAATTATGTTAAAATTTAATACAATTTGGTCTAGTATTTGTTCCCCAAAATGTCTTAGTGCCCCCTAAGGGGGTACGCCCCCAACTTTGGAAACCACTTGACTATTCGAACATAATTAAAATATTCATTTTATAAGTTCATATTTTTTTTAATTTAACAATTAAAATTAAGTTTAATATTTTTAGTAAAATTTAAATTAAATGCATTTTTGATAATTTGATGACATTTTTATTATTTTGGGATTTATTGAGAAATGGTAAAAATTATTATCTTTAATTAATATTTTTAGAAGTTAAATATTTTAAAAAATGACCTAGAAAAATTGTTTGAATAATCGTGATTAAAAATAGAAATAAGAAAACTAATTAGAACGATGACAAACGATGAAAGACTTTCTGAGAGTCATAATGACTCTAAATGTGATTTTAATAAAAATTGAAACAAGACTTGTTTAAATGTTCTTAATGGAATTTGAAACAAAATGATTAAATATTTTAATACAACAAAATTTTAATTAGACTTTTTATATTTAATATTAAAATTTCAAAATTAAATGAAATAATAAATTATGTATCTATATTTAAAATTCGTTATTTTTATGTATAAATGGTTTTTTTGCTAGAAAAAAGAAAATTGTGGTTAATAAATAAAAGTTTTAAAATGTCTACTTCGATTTTTCAACTGTGAATTATTACGAACCAAACAAGTAATATTGACTTTGTTAAACAATCATCGCAACAACGATTAAAATTTGCATTGTTTAATTTCTGATTTTTATTACAATTAAAAAATAACTAAACCATAAAAAAATAATTATTTTAATTAACCTTAACATGCCTCAGATTCGGTCAATCATCTAAATTTCCAAATCAATTATTAATATTTTTATTTTTTTATTTAATAAATTTCTTTGTTTATTTTATAAAGATTTGTTGTGTTAATTAAAAATATTTTTTCAAATTCAATTATTCACGGCCACATATTTCCCTCGAGAGTTATTAGTTTGGAAGTTTATGTGAGGAAAAATAAATAAATTACATGTTTTTGATTTCCTTCGCTCTGATTAAAATTTTCAATTAGATTTTCAGGGAAAATATTCAAATTTAGACAATTTCAAAGGAATTTTTGAAGTATATGTATATTTTTTTAATAATTTTTGAAAGAAATATTTCTAATGAAAAAAAATTTTTGATAAGTTTTATTTTTTTTGCTGGGTACGATGTGCATAGAAGTCAAGTGTGAACAGTATCGAAAATAGGTAGGGTATATGTTTAGGATTCAAAAATTATTATTATAGGTTATTATTATTATCGACAATTATATCAATTGGCTCCTTCAGCATTTCTCTCTCGCCTCAATCTAATTGACAATCTGTGATATTTTTATTTTTTTTATTTGTTGCTATATGTATATATATATATGTTGTTATATGTATATATTGTATATAAATGATATTAAATTAATAAAATTAATAAAAAAGTAAATTAAATACAAAGGTAAAAAATATATATGGTGCGAGAGCAGGCGCAGAGGTTATGTGGTTGCGGCGCCTCTAAGTTGAGGGGGGAACTGAGGGTCATGGGGACAAATTTAATTTTGTCTCACCCGAAAGTTTCTTGATGAGCCCGGCCCTCGTCATGCTGACTCCCGTGTCGATCAGAGTGAGAGTGCCACCGTCCTAGATGATTTTGATCATTAAAACGCTCTGACGAATATAGAGGAGGAATTTGCGTTCAACTTGAACTTTGTCCGGCTGTGATTTAAAACCGCATTTTTTCACTAAGTCATTGTTGATTATCACTGAGACAGAAACCAACTCGAATCCGTTTTCAATCCGTTTCAAATAGTATGCCCGATCTTCTGCACAAAGCGTTATGTTATCGATGCGCATTTGGTTTAATAATTTTCCCCTTTTTGTAGCGGTCAAGGATAACTTATTTTCATCATTAAATACTTCCCTAACGACTTGGAAATCGATTTCTTTACCGATCGGTGTCATTGGAAAAAGAGAATTCGACAAATCATTTAAAAAATTGTCGTAATGATCACAAAAAGAGTTTTTCTGTGGAATTCGAATGAAGTTTCGAATCATCAACTTTTCTCGATTGGAGTTTATTTGCGAACCATCGCAAATAGAAATAACTTCTTTAAGATTCAGATTCATAATTTAATTAAAATTTTCGATTAAAAACAATAAAAACATCAAAATATCAAAATCGACAAGATTTATTTTTCTGCGCATTTTTTAATTACAGTCTGATTTATAATAACAAATAATTACATTTCTAACATTTTTTTCAAAATTTTTAATTTCTTTTACAAGAATTGATTTTTTTACATAAAATATTTAATTTTTAAAAAAAATAACAAAGAATTCTAAATAAAATAACAAAAAGCATAAATCATCAAAATTCACCAATCAATAAAAATCTTTGAAAAAGTAATTTAGACGAGCTGTATAGAAATCCTTTGAAACTATAATTTTATGTATCTTTGAAATCATTAGTGATACACACATTTTTTTAATAGTACGGGAAATTCAATTCCAAAGAATTATCGAATTTCTTCGATTTTGTTCGACTAGATCGATTGATCTCATTGAAATTCGAAGTCCTAAATATCGGCTGATTAGCGATAATCGACGAATCGGAAATAATTTCTCGAGTGTTTCATTTTCCAGTGTATTTTCTGATAGTGGTTGTAAGTATTCTTCCATTTGAATTTTCCATTAATCATTTTTTACTCCCCACGCGGTGAATAATCATTCGCTCGGCAAACAATATATTGAGAGTTCGTTTTTTAATACGAACAGAGTCATGTTGTTGCATTGATGAGTCATATAACTCGGTAGTTAAAAACCAATCGATTGCGTGTGTGTTTCTTTCCTATTAGCCGATTTTGTCGATCGATTTTAAATTTTATCAGACGATTTGATTTACAATCGCAACTGAGGTGTCCTCAGTGACCACAGTATTTCTAGACTGATCGTCGTATCGATTTTTATTTTTAATTTTGGCTTAAGATTATTTTTTAAATTGGATATTTTATTGTTAAACATTAAAATAAGATTCATATGGTCAGGATTTACTCCCCTTCTGGGAATAATGTGTCAGATATTGCAAAAAAACTTATTTGTAAATAATATACTTAAAAATAAATAAATATTTGAGATAATGACAAATATTAAAATATTTAAAGACACGTAATTTAAAAGTATTTCAACTACTTACTGTGACAAAATAAACCTTTCTAGTTAAATAAATTGATCTTTGGTCGTTCATTTGAAGCAGAATATCAATCCAGAGCTTATCGAGGGATTCAACTTACTAATACCAAATAATTCTTATCAACTAAATTTGTTATCAACTATTTCTGAAGCGACTGCAACAAAATAATAAGACTATTAATCCCGTTTATACTTCTATCTTTTTACTGTCATTCAGGTTTCTGAATCCGTGGAATCTAAGAGAGTCAGGGGACAATCGTTTGGACTACGTTAGACTACGTCGTTCAACTATCACCGCGCCGATTTTCTTGATCAGTGACAATCACAAATTTCATTCTTATTTTCCGTTACATTGTTAACGAATTTTTATTCCTTTTTTTTAAACAAATCGTTTTCATTTGAAGTTATTTGTAATATTTATTTTAACATTTATCTCATTTATTTATAACTTTTATCCATCAGGAGTAGTTTATTTATCGAGGTTCGCAGATATTTTTAACCATACAAACTTAACTACGGATTAAGAATCAATAGTAACCATTAATTAAAGAAAATAAAATTTAACAAATCCCAACCCAAATCCAATCCAAATCCCTAGAATCAAGTACGTTTGCTGAAGTTTGGAGTATATTAGGGTGATTCAAAAGTTTTTTTTCATTTTTCAATCTACGAGAGGATCTATTTTCTTCATTGCTCGTTGGGCTGCGGTCATACATAAGGTTAGCTTACTAAATATTTTATAGGAAATATATTATATATTTTATATTTTATGAAATCTATTAAATATTTTATAGGAAATCCTATTATTACAATTAAATATGGAATTGCTAATTATTTATTATTATCGAGGTAAGAAATTACTATTTTAGAATATAATAATAACCGGTTGGGCCCTTCACCAACGGTACCCCTAATACCCGTTATTTATATTATGCATTGAGGATATCTATGGATTTAAGTATCGCAATAATCTTCCAATTAATTAGAAAAACGACTTACGAAGCCTTTTATTTATAAAAGAGAACATGTTCGACATGAAGAAATGTGAGGAAATAAAATTTGTATTTATTGCATAAGTTGTAAGAAAACAGATAAAAATACAACTGAAGATAATGTAGAGCTAAAAATAATTAAGTATCAACACAATTATTATTTACTTTTTTTAATAAATGAGACTCAAAATTGAGTTAGGAATGACATATAATAAACGATTTTGAGGATGTTCACGGACAAACAAGATTGTATCAAATGTGTAAGGGTAAAAATTTACTAAAATATAATTAAATTAAATAAAATGTATAAATAAAATTGTTCAGAAATCGAGATCATAAAGAAGTCCGAGTCGATCAATCGGCGACCTTCGGCGTCTTTGCGACTGTTTGACTCGAGGTAACATTTATTGTTCTTAGTTCAAATATAAACCCTTATGAAGTTTTTGTCCTTCTTTATTATCATAGTTATGCGTCGACACTGTTTCATAATTATTAACAACATCACAATTTGAATGCAAACATTTATTTACAACACAAACAGATTCTTCACAACAATTTTCAG
>MQRK01251131.1:408-22617 GCA_001938485.1 Girardia tigrina
TAAATGTTCTTAATACGATAATGTTTAAATTGTCATTTTTTAATAGTAACAAATTATCCAGTTTCCTTTCAAATAAATAGCAACTATCTTTGATATAAGTTAAGATGTTAACTAGTAAATCAAAAAATTAAATTTTTTTATATCCATTCTTTATGCAGACAGAACTCTACTTTACCAACAAAGTTTTAATTTAAAAAAATAATTAAAAAACAATAAAAAATTAATATAAACTTCTTATAATTTATAAGTAGATCTTTTTCAATTAATATTGTTCTGGAACTCCGAATTTTCCGTTTTTTCCCATTTTGGGACCTTAAAGGTTTATTTTGATCAAATTTTCACATAATAATTTAGTCGTCGATAAAGAGTAGGTGTGCAAAATTTTGGAGAAAATCGATTGAGTAAAAAGTCTTCAAAAATAAGTTTCTAAATTCCATGGATGCATATATATATAGGAAATAACCTAATAAAAAGAATGGAAAAAATCGATTGTACACTCAATATATTTTAATGTAGTATACATATTTCTTGATGTTAAAAGTTGTTTTAATTTGATATCTTCAAAAAGAATGTGCGATTATTTGATATTTTTACCAGCAACTATACGTTGAGTACCAATCAATGTGAACGCTTCAGTACTTTATTTCTGAATAATTTTGAATAATCACCAACTTTCCTTCTCGCAGAATAAAAAAATGGAAAATGATTTTTTTTCAGTAATAAATTTATTTTTCTAAGAGATAAATTTTAAAAAAAATGAAAAATAATAAATTAAATAATTAAAACAACGAAATAATGAAATTAAAAAAAATTAAACATACAACAATAATGAATTACAAATGTAACCAAAAAATGTGTTGAGAACTTAATGTATTTCCATTTATTTATCCTGTTTAAAATTAAGAAAAGAATTTTCAGAGAAACCATAAGAATAAAGTTGATCAATTATAAAATAATGCTCACGATAATAAAAATATTTAAGCAAAATCATTTGGTTCAAATTTATTGTAAATGAAAATATTCATTCAAAATTATCGTGGCAATAATTACATTAAATTAGAGAGAACAATAACTGCAACAAAATTTAATAAATATAAATATTTACAACATGAAAATCTCATTGTTATCTTTCAACTAGAATTGCTGAATACATATAAATGGCTTTATTGTCGATCACAACGAAACAGATAATGTAGATTATAGAATTTAATGCTTAAATTTTAGCAACTATAGTGAGAAAATAGTGACTAAGACATTATTAATTAGAAATTTTAAATCATTAAAGTATTCTAAAAGAACTAATACATCTAAGAGTCATAGAAATTACGTGCAATCATTGTAAAGAACATTAACTGATAAATTAAAACTTATAATATATAAAGTTTAAAAGTTTTAGCGATGTTAAACATTTTTATTTATTACAGAATGATGCCTTCGAAATTTAAGATTATTTAACATCTATTCTATCATTTTCACTTGGGTCATACCACAGAGCTATACAAATCAAACATCTACAAAGCGCTAGGTGATAGAATGCTAAGCGATATGCGATAAAATATTTATTTCTCCATTTGTTAAAAAAATATGAAGAATTAATTCATTATCAATTTAGTTTAGAATACAATAGTATGAAAGCTTTGACAAAGATTGTCTTAAGGTTAATCAAAATTGTTGTGTAAATCAAAATATGAAAAGTCCAATTGGTGTTCTTAATACTGATATCCCCAAATTCTGGGATCCCATGGTTTTCACTGCATTGAAATCCCGGGAAATTGAGGTTGGGATCCCTGGATTCAGAAGTTATTACCCTTTTAGCAAAACTTTAAATTATTCGTTGTAAAAGTGAATTAAAACGAAGTCAATATAAGACAAAAATTTCATTATGGTATTTTAAAAATCTCGTCTGTTAAAAAATTTAAATCTATAAAAAGAAGATTTTATTTTTTTAAAAATAAGATTTTAGTTTATGAAAACACTGTATAATTTAAAAAAAAAGATTCTATTCATATGAATGCAAGCGTAAAATCTGTGCGTTTTCATTTAAAAAAGGATAATTTAATATTTTGAACTAAATTTAAGTTTTGAATTGAATTTGTTTATTCGATTCAGTTTATTTTTTAATAGCAATTTTTGAAAAATTTATTTTTAAATAAAGATTACGAAAAAAAGAAATTGTTTTTCGGTGATACTTTTTTCTCAAAGAAACGGTAAAATGATCTTAAGTTGTAACTCTCTACTATGTGTGCTGTATATATTTTCGAAAGATGGGAATACTTTAAGAAGATACACAAAGATGAGGCGATATGTTTGAAATGCAATAAAAAATATTTCAACCAAAGATAGTTCAAACAAGGGCCTAATCACCCATTTACGCTCTATTTATCAAATTGATCTCAATACAGCCTCGACATCTGCTTTTTTGAGTTATTCCTTAGTTTTTTCTGAGAAAAATGATAAATCAAAAAAGAGAAAAATGACAGTTTTCTTCACAATGAATAACGAAACATTAGATGAAGTTTTAGCTCGAATGGTGGCAAAAGACGGAATACCGTTCAATGTCTTTATTACTTCGATGGATATCCGATCTGGATTGACCACCAGAGGTTTCTCTGTTAATAATTCTGTTGGAACGATTTATCACAAAGTTATGACAATACATAAAAATTGAAAGTATCATAAGAGAAGATTTGAGAAGAAGGCGTGATTAGAATGAGCGTTTTCATTAGCTATTGATGAATAGACTGCTGCCAATAATAAGCGCAACATAAATATCAGTGAGCATAATTCAAATGGAAGCGTTCATAACCTTGGCTCTCTTCAAATTAAAGGCTGTTTCACATGAGAAGTTTACAAGAATATTGTTACAGAAAGAGTGTTACATTTTGGGTTTGACATACGTAAAGATATCATTAGTTGTACGACTGATGGAACATCTGTTATGGTGAAACTCAAACAGTTGATGGATTGTGAGCAGCAGCTCTGTTATGTACATGACATTCATTTGGATATTTCTGAAGCTTTATATCATAAAAATATATCTTCTCGTTAGGTTCATGAAAATTAAAATATATCTTATAATTGCAGCAGTGATGAGCTTGAACTTTCCGATGACGAAACAACATATTTATATGAAGATCGAGTTACGATAGATGTTACATTCACATGTGCCAGAAATGTTAAATATATTCTCACTTTTCAGAACACCATAAAATGTTGTGAAAATATTTTGAAGAAATGAGATGCTTCATCAATTAACCAAGGACGTACACGGAATGGAACTTTCACTTTTATTGGATATTAAAACCAGATAGAACTCCTTGATAGCTATGCTTGAATGATTCCTTATTATGAAGAGCTCCGTTGAAGAGCTATGCTTGAATTCAGAAATCTTCTTTAGTGAATCTGAAAATCACACACTGGAAATCATTTGTTGAGCTTACATTTCAGATGGCACTGGCCATGGTCGCCATGTAAGATGATTCCACAAAAATTGAGAAAAGAATATTTAAAAAAATATATTTTTATACTTTAAAAATTACACGCGTTTGTTATTATTATTTAAACAATTTAAACAGAGATTAATTTGAATATCCTGGATCCGTTGTAATATATTTAGTATAATAAAGATAATATCAATAGCATATAATTATTAGGGTAAGTTGAAAATCACGATTACATGGATCGCACCACGGACCGTGTTTTTTCAAGTTTTGAAAAAACACCGTGTTTTTCATGAAATGCCGTGTTTTAAAAAATAATGATATTTTCTTTCGAATTTATTGACAAATTTCAATAAACTTCATTATAAGAACTGATAATAAACACAGCAACTGAATACTAAAGCTATATATTGAAACAGATGCATGTAGGCCTACTGTTTACCCGTGCATGAGTAATCAAATATAATATACATAAAATGTACTTTGTAAATGTTCAGTTTCATGGCCTGTTAAGTCTAGAAATGTATCGAAATTGTGAAGGACGGGCTCATTCTTTAAATTTTTGAATAATTAACTTTTGTAAATAATCTCTATTAAATAATAATAAATTTAAATATTGCTAATATTTTTGTATTTCCAAAATAAGAATAATATTTTGTATTTTAAATTTCAGAATTGTAATTCTGAAATAAAATAATATTTTGTATTTTAAAATTTCGGAATTGTAATTCGAAAATAAAATAATATTTTGTATTTCAAATTTGAAAATTCTATTTCTAAAATAAGAATAATATTTTGTATTTTAATTTTGAGAATTGTAATTCTAAAATAAAAAAAATAATAGTTTTACATTTTTGAATTGTAAATAATAAAAATAATAATTTCTAAAATTTCATTTTAATAAATAGCTTATCATTATTTATAATTCCATATTTTTATGTATAAGAAATCTGGTCAAAAAAAAAGAAAACAAAAGTTCCTCAAGAAAAATTGTTTAAATAATTGTTATTTGTGTTATTAATAAATTTTTGGTGTTATGAATTCTAATATTGATCAATAACCCAACAGAAATGAATGAGCTTTTGTAGAAATGTATGTGCACGACAGTATGAGTAGCATGACTCACGTAGTCATGCTTGTCTTTTCTTCACGATGCAATGTTTGTGAGAGATAGACAGACAGGTACAAAGTTCACTGATATAATTTATTTAGGGTCAGTTGAAAATCACGGTGTCTTGATAAGACCTTGTGTTTAGTTAGTGTGTGCGTGTGTGTGGGTGTGTTTGTGACTCGCACACGTTAGTTACGCCAGTGAGTAGTAAGTATGTGTTGAAGCTGCCTGTCATTTTTGGTGCATTTTTTAGTGAGCAATCGTCTTTATCATGCAGTCTAAAAAAGCTGTGAATATCAGCTGCATTGATTGCGCTAAGCTGTACCCTCCAGGAACTTTACATGCAGATGAAGATAAATTGTTTTGCACTACCTGCAATGTTACCTTGGATCACACGTGTAAAGGAACTATCGATCGACATTTGGAAACTCCGCTGCACTCAAAAAAGAGAATGGCAGCAGAGAAACTTGTAGATTTACAGTTGAAAAGGCAGTGCACTATAGTTTCGGCTTTCAAAAGACAAACAGAAGCTCGAGATTCTCGCAATGTTGGCCTTTTTGAGTTAGTGGAAGCTTTCACGCTTTCAGATATCCCTCCGAACAAACTCGATCATCCAAAACTGCGTGAATACTTACAGGTAAGAAGAGATATCATTTCTAGATCTATTCGTAAGACTTTTCTCACTTTAAACTCATTATTGACTTGCAGACTAACGTTAGAAACATGGGACTACTACCCACTGCCACAGTGTTGCGCCATGACTACCTACCGAAGGTGCTGGAAGTGCTCCATGAGGAACTACGTGCTAAAGTGTCCCTTGCTCCCTCAAGTAGCATTGTGACAGATGAAGCCAGTGATTACCAGGATCGCTACAATCTTCATATCCTCTTCATTCCCGAAATTTCATCTACAAGTTCAATGCCCTCTTTGGAAACATCTGCATTGGAGGCGTTGTGTGTTGATATTGTCTACCTGGAAGTGGTGAATGCAACAACAGTTTCCCAGGCCATCATTCAGTGTTTGAACAAATACGGCATTGAGTTCAACAATGTGTGTTCTTTTGTGACTGACAATGCTTCTTATATGACCAAAGCATATGGGAATCTCAAAGGTCTAATGCCCAATTGTGTGCATATTACTTGCAATGTCCACATAATGAATCTTGTTGGTGAAACGTGGCGCAAGAATTTCCCCAAAGTGGACATACTCGTTGCTTCTTTCAAGACGATTTTCTCCCATTGTGCAGCCAGGAAACATTCCTACAAAATCTTCTTACAACAGATGACTGACGCAAGTGAAATCGCACTACCACCTGTTCCCGTCACTACTCACTGGGGAAGCTGGTTTGTTACAGTCAAGCATCATGCCAAATACGTGGATTTTTACCCTCAATTCATCGCATTTGAAGTTGACAATTCACACCCTACAAACTCATTGGATGAACTATCGAGACTTTTCGAGAATAAAGATGTCATTCGTGATGTCAAATTCATTGCCGAGAACACCAAAGCAGTTATCGATTTGCTTACGTGGTTTGAAGCAGGCAGGTGAATGCTCACAAAGCTTACAATCATGTGATGGATCTACTTGCTTGGGCTTCACATAAGTCACTTGATCCCACAATCCCACCTGAGCATGCAAAAGCCTTTGAAGACACTGCTAGTCGCTTGGAGCAGTATTACTCTCTTGCTCCCGTTGGTGTGAGAGGTCCAACATTCCATCAGCAAGGCCTTGACTTCCTCAAAGCAGTTCGCCTCTTTGACCCTCAGCAGGCCAAAGCACTTTCATTAGATGGGTTTGTGGAAGCCATTCCATCTCTCCAGGACAACGTTATCGCATTCTCTGAGCTGCCAGGTTACACAGCTGCTGTGCATGAAGTGGCCACCGACGTATCCCCATTGTCCTATTGGTGTATCTATGCCGATCGTTTTCCACAACTCTTCAAGTTAGCCTATCGCTACTTGTGTGTGCCTGTGAATTCTGTGGACGCTGAATACAGCCAATACACGCGCGTCAATGCACCGCAGCGTCAACAATTTACTGATAGAAATTTGGCTCTACAAACTATGTTTGCCTTTAATTCTAAGTAGCATTCTCTAAGTACTGTACGTGTATATTTTTATATTTTATTAAAGGCACATACTGGATGTACTTTAGTCTCTTGCAATCACTTCCAGGAGAAATACATGAACTGGAACATTATGTTGTTTAGGGAAATCAATAAAATGTGTTCGACTTGCTATAGATAACACGAAAACTCTTTTCCATGTTTTACTTTACACCGTGTAACACTGTACCGTGTGTTTTTTAATTTTGAAGAGATAGTCGTGTTTTTCGCGATTTTTTACCGTCATTTTCAACTGACCCTAATAATTATTTATCCTTACAGATAATAAAAAATGATAATTTAATAACATCAAATAACGGAAAGATAAAAAAGAAGAACTAACTGTATGTCACTTTAAAATAGAAAGATGTCAAAAGACTAACGATAATGAATAAGTTACTTTAATTATAATCGGATTGAAGAAACAGTTAGACAATAAAATAATTTCTTCTTTTGTATACATTTCGTATAGGAAACTCATCGAATACTTAGTTAATAATAGGGTAATAATTCTGAAATTATAAATTTTCGTATTTGATAAAGAAACTTTTCGACAATCACAAATGTCTTGAATTTATTTGTATTTGAATTTATTTATAGGAAATACTTCTTGGATAATTGAACTTGTTTTGACATGAGTAATTATTCAGTAAACAGATAATACAATTCAGCAGTTATATGTGTATAAAGATGCAAAAGAAACAAATAAAAAATATTCATTCAATCACGCAAAAATCATAATAATCATTAAATATCAAAACATAAATACAACTATGGGTCGGCACGTTTAGTAAAAATGGTAAACGTTTAAGCGAAACATCTAAAGACGAAATGAATACTTTTAATGTATGAACAAAAACCATGGTATATCTTAAGGAAACTTCAACGGCTTTCACTAAATTAGTTTTTTTCTAAAGTTAATATATATTTGCTATGTAATATATGTATAGTTTACTCGATACGGTCGCTGAATTTCATGTGTGCAAACAATCTGTTGGTGATTTGTATGTTTTTGCTGGGTGTAAATAATTGAGTTATTACGTTAACTAATATTATTCAATAAAATAACACTGATTTGATCTGAATTAAATTAGATTAATTCGAAGACTAAGTTAATTGTTTGTAGTTCGAACCAAATAAAGTTTATTGAGATTGAAATCAACAATGATTATTGTAGGAATTTACATTTGTTAATCCCAGATACAACTTTCTCAAAAAATATTATACATAAATATTGTAATCAACAACTATTTTAACTATATGAAATCTGTATATGACTGTAGTGGGTAAACTACAATGTCGAATGCTGTGAGCCTCAATGTTGAATGACTCACGTAGCGTTTTGAAGTGATGAACTATCTACTGTCCTGTCGAAAATCTTCTGAAAACTGTGTCTTGAGAAAATTATAGTGATGTTGGAAATTTTCTGTCATGAAGACTTAAGATGCGTAAGAAGTTACTAGGAATAGTACAACAAGTAAATGTGCAGAATTACATGATCATAAAATGTTCAGTTAATTATTTTTATGTCTTATCGAAGAAGAATAAACTTTGAGAAATACGGTTAAACACGTTTAATGATTGCTAAACGTTTACTACAAATTATGAAACTAAACGTTTAAACGAGCGTTTAACCGTTAAACGTACCGACCCCTAAATACAACAATAACAGTAAATTAATTATTAAAATCAATTATGAAATTATAATTTATGAATTGAAACAGAGAAATATGATAACGATTACATTTGACAGTCAACCAAAAACTAATCTTTATAATGAAACTTCTTAAATTCGTTACTTGTAAAGTGCGGAATGATAGAGTAAACATATCGTTTCTTCAAATGGCAATTGATAGCTGTCAATGTTTGATTTACTAGAATATAATTGACCGAATTTAGTGTATTTGTGCTTAAGTTTTAGAAAAATTAAATAAATTTAATTTAATCCTATAATTCATTTGTAAAATGTTTTTTTTAATTATTGTATGCTTAAGTATGGTGTACTAGTTTAATACATGGAGTGGATTAACTTGATAATGAGATTGTTTTTATGAAAAGCGTCGTCTTATTTTTATCTTTTAACTATAGATTTATACATATCAGACGGAACAGAAGAAAAGAACTTCCATAGGTATAAATAATATAATTATAAATATTATATATATAAATTATAAAAATTCTTATATAAATTAGAATATTATATAAATTAGTATGGATGTAAGAAATACACATTACACTCCGATAAAACAAACAAAAACATCTTCAAAACTCTAATCAATCATTATCATTAGATCTACCTCTTCTCGCAACTCTGCTGGAATTCCTTTCCGAATAAATCGTTTTACTAATTAAATAAAAATTAAAATAAAAACTAGCGAAAACAAAATGAAAACATTTTGTCGATTTAGTATATTTATTTTTCATTTGAACCCAGCGATTCTGTCGTTTCTTCAAAGTATCGGCATATTTTCTCTTAAAACTATTGAAATATTCTTCACTCAACGAATCAGGTAAAGAAAACCCGTAATCCATTAGAAAAAAAATGATTCTCGATATTTTTCTTGGGAATGTTGAATTATAAACTGTTGAAGAAATTTATTTCTCAAAATCGATTGATTGAAAGAGAAAATAGTTTGTGTAATAAACCCTCGAAAAATAGCATTGTCAAATCAAAATAATTAAAATTGTGTCGTAATATTTAATAAATTTATTATATTTAAACAATCGTAATTTACGTATATTTGTTATTTTTGAAAAATAAATATAATAATCAAAAATATTCAAAATTAAAATTGACATAAATGGCATTGACAATTGTATCATACTTTTGAATATATTATTCATAATTTTAAATTGATTTATTCATAAATATGTAATAACAAGTAATAAATATTTTAAGTTTGAAATAAATGTTTTACTGTTCATATAAGTTACACAAAAATTTCTTTTGAGAAAGAATTGTAACTGTAAATAATTTAGACTGAAAGCTTTCTTATGTTTTACTCAAAACTCATTTTAATATATAGGAATGCCGAGCAATGAATTGCCCTAGAAAACATGATTAAATTTTACTAACACTTATTTCTATGATGAAGTATACCATACTGTATAAGGCGTTATTTATATTTGTAATAAAATAATATATTTATTTTATTTATAATTAATTATTTCAATCAAAACTCTAGCATACCTCATAACTTTGAAAAAAATTTACTCAGTCGATCCAACTGTTGCGTTTTTCTTTTAATAAGCTAATCAGATTGAAATTCAAAGGAATTACAATCTCAATAGCTGTAATAATTAAAGATAAAATTTAATGCAATTAAAATTAACAAATATGATTATAAGAATTAGATAACAACAAAAAGAAGGTTTTAGATGAATTTTTTGTTAATTATTTTGTTTAAATAACACCTGTTGGACACCATGAATTTCTCAAGAAATTTATGTTGTCTTCCACACTTTACTAAAGAGACATTAAATATTTTTAATAATATGCCAGCAATTCACTTCAATAATAAAAACATCTGAGTTATTGAATGTGATTGCTGAATAGTTTATGGATTTAACTCTAAATCCTTAAAAATGGACAAAATTCACGATCGACTGGGAACTTTTCTGAAAGCCCAAACGGGAGCAATCATTCCGATGCCCTGTTTCAAGGATTTGTTCACAGAAAGCTGGTGAATTCAGCTGAAATTCGACCGACTGAACGACCGATGGACCGATTTAACGACGAAAAAAACTAGGAACCGGATTTGACGAATTCTGACGAGGGTTATCATAAGAATGTAACGATTTTAACTAAAGATAAAATTAATTCTTTAGGCAATAATTATTTCCATACATTCTTTGTAAATTTTCTAAATTTTAAATCGACATTGCAATATTTTGAAAATTATATTATTAATGAAAATATTGATATATCTATCCAGGTCGGGTCAGGCAAGCTGTCTGTTACAGGTACCATGTAAACCTGTAATACCTGTCCCGTGGTTGAATGGTTGGTGACTAAACTGGCTCCCCCATCCACAGCAACCTGGTTGAAGAGAGTGTGTGGACACCTAGCATGATGAAAAACAAAAACCTTGCAAAGGGCGGATGAGCTCCTTGGAGTCAACGGCAATCCATAACTGGAAGGGGATAGGTGGAGACTGGAAGGAATAGGATGTCTCCAACATAAAAGGAGATATTAAAAGATTTTTGGTTAAAAGAATAGGGTTAAGATAGGTAAAACTACAAGAGGCAAAGTAATGCTGGAAAATGATGGGAATGAGTTCCATTTGAATTCCAAGACCGAGAAAGGGTCTTCTTTGATTTGTACAAATCGTGAGGTTTGCTAAGCTCGATTAGTTACCAATACAGATATTGAAAATGGTATAACTATGTTTAGTAGAACTGAAAACGATCACGAGGTCAATCCTACAAGTACTGTACAAGGCATATTCTTGATATGATTAGAGAAAATGCTCTTTCTAACCCAAATGTAGCACCTCTTTCAATTGTTCCGGACGAAATCCTTGCAATCACAGATGAAACCATTTTACGTGATATGACAGAGAGAGTTTCCATGTTGAGACAAGTCAACAGAGTACAGAATTCTACAAGTTTTAACATTCCAAATTCCATAGATTTGAATTAACTAACATGAATTAAGTAATTCATAAAAAAATTACATAAAAATTTATAGATTCATTTTTTTTGTCACATAATCTGCGACAACTTTTTTTATAAATAATTTAATAAACTTTCATTAAAAAGAAAATTTTATTTATCTTTAAATTTTAATTTTTAAGTTTTAGTTTCTTTTTGTTCTTTGGTCTGATTTTGAATTTACTTCCTGTATAACCAAAACAATATGTTTTACTCATTTCGGCCTTTTGAATTTCTTCATAACGTCGATTTTACTCGAATTTTCTTTATTCTTTCAGAATTCATTATATGACCAAAAATTTTATTTCCAGTACAAAGAAATTTACACTTGTCAGGTTGAATTTCAATCCCACATTAGATATTCTGGTGAAGCATTACTATCGGTAAATCTTATCGAAAAAATATAATCAAATGTCGATTGAGGTGACTATAAGGCAAGAGTAAAAACTGGTGGACATAAATACAGTTCATTATACATAATATTGGGGTGAATCTTTTGCAAATAATGGGGATCTGTGCACTTCTACATCAGTGTTTGTTGTGGAAAAAAGATTGACAAACGGGGAGATGATGGTCATCCGAGATAACACGTAGGAAAATTTGTTTTTTACACCAAATGTAAGAGCTTATGTGTCCAGAACCAAGAGAAGATTCATTGAAAAGTCCTGAATTTACAAATGGAAGATTTGTGAGGTTATTGATTTCAACAGTAAGCTGCCAAAATGTAGTTCATTGAGCAATACTAAAGTATAGTAAGTGGAACTTTTACCACAAAGTTATGTCCTACATATTATCCATTAACTATCGACCAGATATATTTAAAAACGGCGGACACTGTTGTAGATATAGACATAATAAACTCTCGCACATATATTGATGAAATGTCCATACAGTGGAAAGTTTATGAAACTGAACGAAAATGCTATCATTTATTTCCTGGTGGAGCTAATTATTCAGGATATAGAATATACTATACATATATATACTGAGTATGTCTATGTTCCGGCAATGGACTAGGTAGATTTACAAATTTTAGCACCAGGACAAAAAAACTTTATCTATATTATGTAAAATGTCATTATGACAATAAGGAAAATATACCCACAGCAACACCAAGAACTATGGATCATTACAAATGCTTGAAAGAAGTTTACCAGAGGGCCATGCCGGATAAAACGATAATACTCAACACTCTTCAGGTAGGCTTTCCAGCCGTGTCAATTTATTTAGGTAGAGACCGGGTACTTTTGATCATTAATAAAAAACAATATTTTCTGAAATTTAAATTAATCTCTAAAGCCAGCACTGATTATCAATAAAAATGATGATACAATAAATTTTAAAATATTTATGAAAACAGAAAATACTTTTAATAAAAATTCTGGATGGTGTCCTTCGTGGAAAATCTGCAATTTCCAATTAAACTCAATATGTCTGTTTTAACCAACAAAAAAGCAACCATTAACTGAAAAGAAGCATGTGTAACTTTTTTACGACAAAAATGGTTTATTTAAACTTACGATATTCTTAAAATTAAAACCGAACACTTCACACATGAATAATTTATTTTTAAAGTCACTCGAACACAAATTATAAATTTATAAAAACCAAATTTAAAAATGTCTCGAAATAATATAATTATTATATGTTTCAAACAGCTTCCATTAATAATCATCTACAAAAAGCTAAATATAACAAAATGATTTGGAAAACTTGCAGATATTTTTGTTTTATTTGTCGATGCCAACTTAAAAACTAATAATAAATTCAATCATCATAACAAATGTGCAATCAAAAGAAAATTAAATAATAAGCATAAAAGCTCAGACTCAATGAAAAATATGGATGTAAAATATATTCTAGTAATAAAAATCTTGAATATTTTCAAATGAAAATTAAATAATAAATTGCGACCAAAATTTAAGATTGCACGTAACAAACAGAACTGATTTAAATAAAAATATTTACATAAAATTCAAAAGAATGACAAGAAATTGAAAAAAAAGTAAATAATGAGATCATTGTTCAATACTTCTAAAGTCACTGTTTTGTTTTATACCTTTAATGAGACCTGGAGGCAGCTTGTTCTTTAGCGACAACTATAAGGGGTGTAAGACTGGACAATGGCTTTGCTTTTCTGATAATAAATGGATGCTGGAAAATAATTTGTTAAAATAAAATGATCGTATTACAATATTTATTATTACTGTTAATAATTCAGATGCTGAGATACGCTTCTCAACTTGTACTTCGAGACACTTGTCTAAGAAGTCAAGGAATACGGACGACAATCGTGACTTTTCTTTTATATCAGGTTTTCCATTTGTTGCAATTAAATAAAGGGCCTAAAAATTTGAGAACAAAAGAAACAATAATAAAAAGTAATAATTAAAGTAAGGGTACAAAAAATCAAACCGGCTTGATAGTAATTATAATTTATAAATTTTGAAACTACATATTTAAATTCCAAACGCCACTCAAATCTTTTCATTTTTTATTATATCAAGGATAATTACAATAAAAAATACGAGAAAATGATAACCTTATTTAATATATATGGCATATTTAACCTATTACCGATTGTTTTTAAAGATTTCACCAATAAAAGAATGTAAATTACATATATTTAAAATATTAAATTGTTATCATATTCATCATATGACAAACATTACAGTCAGTAACTGCAGAAGATTGTTCAGTTGCTATTTGTTAAAGTCATGCTTATTAAAAATTGTCTATTGTCTACTCGAAAAAATTATTTGATTCTAAAGCTGGTAAAAATTGATGAAATTCCTGGAGATAAAAAAGAAATGGGCGGACGTTAACATGATGGAATTGAAAATAATGGTGATGTCAAATGGATCAAATATAAATTAAGGGTAACCGAAAAAGATTTGAAACCGGATTAAAAAATGTTTATTGCTTAAATTTAATAATCAAGTATTTGATAAAATTCAAAAAAATGAAAACTTTAAACATTTGTTTAATATAATTATACAAAATCGGGTTTCAGGAAATAATTCTATAAGTGCAGTAACCGAAAGATCAAATGAATTACAAAATTTACTTGAATATTAAAATCAGTGATTGCAATTTTTGATCATATTCGTTATAAAAAGCATCGTTTCATATTCGGATCAAAATAAAGGTAATGTCTAGATTTTGCGAAATTGTTTAAATTTTGATCTATGGATCTGGAACGAGAAATTTCTAAATGTGTAAGACAGTAAAACATTTCTTTTCTCATTTAAATTCATGACAAATTTATTTTTTACAGAACAAATATTGATATAAAGCACAAACCATATAATATAAACTGATTGACATTTTTCCTGACCGATGTTAATATTCTCTTGAATAGAGTGTCTATTAAAGAATATAAATGATTTAATTTAACTAATGATATTTCACTCTTTAATCGATGATAAAACTTTCATTATTGAAACTAACAATCAATTTATAATGCGCTCAAATTTTTAATTTCCTGTTTATGAATGATATTTGCTGTAAAGGAAAGCATCAGAAATTAAATCAATAATCAAGTGTTTGATAAAAATCAGTGAAATGCTAGCTAAATTATTAGTTATTTTTTAATATAATGTTACAGAATCAAGTCCAATGAAATTATTCCAAAAAAATTGATAAATACAATTTAATGTAAATATCTATTAAATAGAAATGATTTTAATAGCGATGATGCATTAATATTTTTAATTTATTGTGTGAAGGACATATTATTTTTATAGCGAGTCGATTTATCTTTTGTCGACTCGACAATTCTAGACTCATCTCAAATTACATATTTAAATTATTTTTCTATTGATTGAATCTGATTGTTAAATCATTGATAAATAATTTGCACACAATATTATATGTAAAATGCAATGTTTATGTAAACTATTGAAATGAGAAAAAAGTGATTATGACTGGTTAGGTTTTTGTGCGAATCATCATAAATAGAATCCGACAGGTGATGGAAGAAAGACTAGATCCCTGGCAATTTGGCTTTAGGCCGAAAATAGGTACGTTGCATGCAATTAGTTTACTCAGGTATATACAGAAAGAAGGTCGATACAGTTACCAGAAGGTATATGTGGTCTTCATTGATTTGGGAAAGGCATTTGTCAGTGTCCAGCGCGAAGTTCTGTGGGCTTGTCTGAAAAGAGTCTGATTAATCGACAAGATTCGCTCTCATATCAAAGAATTCCATGAGAAATTTATTGTGAATGTAGGAAGCAATGACTTTCCAATGGAAAGATGTGTTAAGCAGGGATGAGTGATGGGACCTAGTTTATTCAACTTGGTTTTCGATAAAGTGATCAAGACGGCTACACAGAAAGGATTCGGGGGAAAAATCACCCTGATCGATGATCAAGGGGTTGAATTTCAAGTGAACAGACTTGCATATGCAGATGACATCTGTATCATCGACTCTGATATTGATCGAGCCTGTAAAAACCTGGATATACTAAGGAGAACATTTCTGGAGTTTGGACTGTCAATAAGTGCCACTAAGACAAAAGTCATGTGCCTTATTCACGAATCAGGCTCTGTAATATCGCAAGTCAAATGTGGTGAGAATGTTATAGAATGGATGAAAGAATTCCGTTACCTCGGAAGTATATTGACCACTAGTGGTAGCTGCAACATGAATATTAGCCAACGAATACGAAATGGAATGCGGAAGTTTTAAGAATTCAAACCTGTAATTCAGAGTAACCTCGTCCCAATATTATTGAAAAGAAAACTGATTGAGACTAGTATTTTCCCTGCTGTCTACTATTGTAGTGAGTGCTGGGTAACCGCTGAGAAGGACGTTGTACGGTTACAAGCCTTCCCTAATTGCTGCACAAAGGCAGCTCTCAAGAAGACCAAACTCGACAGGATCCCGAATGACACATGACGGATTGAACTGAATTAATACGACATAAATAAACACTTCGGACACTATAAAAATAAAGTTATAAACAACATCAGGATAAATCTTCGAAGATTTATCAATAACCCGATTAAAAATGTAATTGTAACAAGTCTAAAAATCACGTAAAATATATTCACCATATTAGATCGAATAAATTCTCAAATTTCTGATTATTTAAATAAGGTAAATTAAATTATTTATTAAACATCATTTAAATAAAAATTAAATTTAAATTAGGTTATTTCCAAATAATCATATTGTTTAACACTTCAGTCAACCATCTGGGTAAGACAGGCACCATTTTCAAACAACGTAAGACATAAAGAACATGTTTTAATTTATTCCTCGCAAAATAAACCAATATTTTAAACTTGAATTTCCTCTTTGAAAAATATAGACACAGAAGCCACAACAGTAGAATATTACTTGAAAATGAAAATATTTTTTAATTGTCGACAGATATTGTGGACTTGGATACTGAATAATGAATGAAACCTTAGAATTTAGTATTCTCGTAAAGGTCATTTTGAAATCTTTTTTGAGTATTCTTGACAGATATATACATAAAAAACAAATTGTTTTATCACACAAATGGAATAAAATAAACCATGTGTTAACATTTTAATACAAAATGAATCGATTTAAGCCCGATGTCCCTGAAACTTGCTTTTATTTTAGTTTAGCACTTTTTGGACGAACAGACAACTACGACTGAATTGGATAAGTAATGTTGTTTACAATCTAATCATATAAGTAGAGACGTTCTCAAAACAAATGACGGCTTAGTATCTAATAGAAATCCAAAAGAATTAAAACCTTCGAAGATCGTGAAGTTCAATGGCTAAAAAAATAATAATCATACTTTTGAATGTTACAATTAAATTGTTATGCAACATTGCGAAAAACTTGATTTAAAAGTCCTCTAATTTGTAAAAGTTATTTTGGTACTCATGGGAAACAAAACAAATTAAAAATATTCTTTAATCTAAAGTTTCACAGTAGTTAAAAATATAATTTAAATAAAAATCAATTACATATATCTAATGTTTTTAATTGATTTTAAATATTAAAATTGTTTTTTAAAAAAATCATTTTTACAAAGAATATAATTTTCCTTATACTATGCAACAGAAACTATTGACTTCTTATTTTCTTTTCATTGAAAATTTACAAATAACAAAGATTCAAACATATTAATAATATAAGTGACATTTTTATTGTTGGAATTCTTTAATAAGTATGAAAAATATTAACTTATTTAAAATATATAATCTTTTAAATTAAAAAAATAACATACACGGAGTGGATTTTCATTGAGATATGGAGGCTCTCCATCAATCATTTCTAAAGCCATTATTCCTAAAGACCAAACGTCTACCTTTGGACCATATTGCTTGCGAGTAACAACTTCTGGAGCCATCCAATACGGGGTACCAACCATTGTAGAACGCTTAGTTTGTTCATTATTCAATTGGGCACAAAAACCAAAATCAGTTAATTTCACCGAACCATCTAATCCTAGAAGAATGTTATCTGATTTTATATCTCGATGTATGACATTGTTTGAATGTAGAAAATCCAAAGCTTGTAAACACTAATTATAACTTAATTATTTTAAATTTTTATAAATTTCATCGTACTTCTCGACAAACTGCTGCAATATGACCTTCGTCCATAAATGTCTCTGTAACAACTTCCGTAAGGGAACCACCATCCAAATACTCCATGACAACCCAAAGTTCATCTGCTATAGTTCCAGTACCTCCAACTAAATAACTGTCCAAATAATTCACCACATTTGGATGCCGATTGGCTTTCATCACACAAATTTCGTTGATAATCAATTCTTTCTTCGGTTGTTGTTTTAACTGCATTTGTTTAATTGCAACTTTTTTACCAGTGCTAGTCTCAATTCCATTATAAACCACACCGGATGCACTGAAAAAAATTTTTAAGTTATTCAGTTACATTTTTCAAATCATAACTTAATCATGAAAATTATTCATACATAAAATACTGATGTAAAAAATAATTTCAATAAAATAATTTATTTTTACTATGTAAATAGAAAGTTACAAGCTTGATACATAAGAAAATTTTTGGAAAACATTTTAAATGAATTAAAAGAAATTCAATAAAAACGAATATAAAACGATAATCCTCAAGCCACATCTAAAAATATTTTATCTTCTTTTACAAAAAGAATACAAAAAGTTGTAATCGTTATACAAAGGATGAGATATTTAAATAGTCTTACCAGATTGATAATAAAGAATATG
The DNA here is from genome assembly GCA_001938485.1 of Girardia tigrina. Lineage (NCBI taxonomy): Eukaryota > Metazoa > Platyhelminthes > Tricladida > Dugesiidae > Girardia > Girardia tigrina. Next base: position 18,920 of record MQRK01251131.1, read on the forward strand.
GTAAGGTATACTGACAAGAGTCAATTATTAAAAATTTAAAAATTGATTTTTATTTTGGTCGGGAATTTTTGGTCAGAAAATAAATAAATGAAATAAAATTTTAGAAATATTTTTAATTTTAATAAAACATTATGTTGCTTTTATTTTGTAAATACGTTTTATTTAATTTTAGAATTATTTATTATATTAATAAGATGTTTTGTTGATTTTAATTTTTGAATTATATTTTTTAGTTTTGGTAAAACGATATGTTTTCGTAATTAAATTTTGAAAATACATGGTTTTTTAATATTTAAACAATTTGTCATTTTTGATAAATATTATGCTGTTTAATATTCGTTAGACTTTGTGTTTAATTTTCCGATTATTTTAATTATTATTAAATATTATGTAATTTTTATTTTTTTAATTTTTGAATTATATTTTAAAATAGCTGTTTATTTGTTCAAATAATAAATAAAATAAAAAATAAAGACAGTTAGAGACATTGAAAAAATAACTTCACAGAAGCTTAAAGAAATGTGACTGAAAGATGATTATTGCTACCGATTAGCTCATAAAAATAATAATGATCTTGGAGATGTATTCAAAAAGATTTTCCTGGGCTCCTAAAATTAATTAAGAATTCTGAAATTCATTTAATAACTGTATATATCCATGGACTGAGCTCTGCTAAAAATGAAGCAAAGAAATGAGTGCATAAAACAAGAGAACTTACTACGAAAACTGTGGCAAAGCCAAGGCGAATTTATCAAACAGCGGTAAATAGTGGTACGTCAGCGAAGACCTTGCAGCTTTGGCATTTTTAGTGACAATGCTGGTGACGACGTCAAGAACCATTTGCACAGAATCATCGCCGTGTTGCACTAACCAAAATTTTCAAGTTTCAAGAGGTAGCTGTTGCAATTTTTGTAATACGACACTCGCTCAATCTTTTTGAGATGCTGTGTTTATCACAAAACCTTCTGACAGTTCCAGTTAGTACATGGCTGGAACCCAATGACTATATTACTGCAAGCAAAATAGTGCGAGCTTTCAAAGTAGTCAATGACTGCGCTGGAAGAGCGGTTAATTTAATAAATTCAATAAGTTAATAAAATCAAATGTATAAGAAACTTGTTTGAATAAAAATGTGTTGTGATTTCAATAAATTTTGCTATATTTAGCGATTCGCTATGGGAGACCGCTTCCAGTAATCAGATTGTCATAATTTTTTGTATATAATTTTTACATGATTCCTCATCAAATTAGATGGTATGCAATGTAAAATAAGAAAAAGACTTTCTGGGCCACCTTAACGAGAATATTTTTTTAATTTTTATTTTTAAACTTAATATGGTATATAAATGAATTGCCATATCAAATGAGTATTTATGAAATTTAATTGTTACGAAAAAAACACTACAATTTCCAATCATTTTCATCATCAGATCTTGATACGAAATCTTCCATTCTAAATGCAATTTCACCCAATTCACATTAAATCCAAAACATATAAAATTTATTTATTTTTCCATACGCACACGAAATCACTAACATTTAATCTTATATGTATAAATTTAGTGTTAAAATATTCGTATTTCTAAGTAGTTATATTATAAAATTTATGATTTTGATGAACAAATAAGTTTAGTAATTAGATGGTGTTTTTGATACAAAATTTTTATTATGTTTTATAATTCAAAATGAACATTTATATAACAGCAGAACTAAGCATACCCTTGGCCGATTTTTTCTTGCTTCTTATATTTTCTATTCGGATCCCCCAAACTGACTATTTTTCGCAATTTCTCACAAATTTCTTCTTCTGAAAGCTTTGATTTTTTCTTCTGTGATGAATTGTTATTGGTAGTCGTAGTTGTGGTATTGGAATTTATCAGGTTTTGTTTTTCTTCTATCGGTTTGGTATACTAAAACAAATAATTATGTTATTAATTATTAAATATTTAAATAGTAAATCTGCATATAGTTAACATTACTATGGATTTTGTTTTTTCTGGTCGATCAGCTATTGGAGGAGGTTCCTTTAAAGTATTGTTATCTTGTAAAGTATTGTCTGTATTTTTTATATTGATTTTATTTTTCAAAGTCGTATGAGTTGGTGTCAAATGAATTGGAGTAGTAGTTTGGCTTCTTTCTTTAAGTAAGTGAGAATTGTTTTGAATACTTTTTCCAGCACTCAGGAGAGTTTTATCATCATTTGAGTCTTCTACTATCAATAATGTTGTATCTTGTATTTCTGAGGTAGGATTATGCTCTTTGATTAAAACTGGATTCTGAAGTTTAGAGAATAAATAACCCAAAATACTTAACAATCAAAATTATATTACAATATTAAAATTAAATCCATTTCCATTCGTAAAGGTCGGGATGCATGGTATATCCTGGCTTGGACTAGAATTACTGTCTTCTCCAGTAATGCTAGTAGATGTAGATGGTGTTCGATCTAAACATGGTTTTATCTCAATAAAATAATTTTAAAGATCTCACCTGTAGATCCAGTTGATCCTATGAAAGTAAAAAAAATAATTATTAATATATTAAAACTATGTTTTCTTTTCACAACAAAAATAGCTATAAAACCAATCACATAATCAAATTAAAAATTAATAGAAAACAGTAAATGTATTTACATTCACTTTAAGAAAGGAAAATACAATATTATTTAGATAATTTAATAATAAATATTATTAAAAGCAAGTAAAATAGTTTCATTTTTAAAAAACACATTTAATATTTTCCAAAACCATAATAAAATAAAAATAATTATCATTTTATTTCCACTGAATGAGAATAAGTCAAATGAGAATAGGGCTAAAATTCGTTGGAAATAAAATTTTGTCAAAATTTAGGAAAATAATCTAAATTTCGCAAATTAATTACTTTATAAATCCAATCTTTCGATTACATATTATATGAGAAAATATTTGAAATAACAATTTTTAAATTAAGTTTTTATAAATGCTTTTTAAAAAGAAGTAATTTTATTAAATTTTGTAATAATGTAAGGTAAATTATTAATTGAGTAACTATCAACATTATTTGGTTAGCTTAATAGTAAGATACACACGAAGAATACAAATTACGGGCCAACTCCATCTCTCAAAATCTATGAGCTGAAGATTGGATATCTTAATAAAAAATCTTGTCAAAAATAAAATGCTCCTTTTCTATTCACATTAAATTTAAAACATTTAAAATTTATTTATTTTTCCATATACTTATATTTGATTCTATATTAAAATAATGAAAATGTATTTCTTATTTTAATACTCCCTCTGTTCCAAAATAATAGTACATTTCAGATAAATCTTTCCGATTATCACAGTTTTTGGTGAACATTAAGTTTTATTAATTTTCCTGGATTGAAAATTATGTAGTACAGCGGTTCCCAACCTGGGGTACGCGAAAGGTTGCTTAGGGGTACTCAAAAAAGTATTATGGCTGAAAATGCAATTTAAATCTAGCCTAAAAACTCAAAAGAATCTTTACACACATTGCAAATGGTTATTTTCTTATATTAAAATAATTAAATAATAGGAAATAGTACCGTATGCTGATTTTTAAACACATTTATAAAGGCAAAATACTCGTCTTGAAAGTAAATATATTTGTATATCTGAAATTACCAAATGATTTCTTATTTGTGTGTACACACACACACACATATATATATATATATATATATATATATATAT